>CM059199.1:56742356-56781669 GCA_030323885.1 Branchipolynoe longqiensis
AACTTTGAAATTATTAAAACAAACAACCAGAAGAAACAAACATGATGGTGGCCACAGAAAGCTGTCACTTCGACTTAAAGTATAATAATCTACATGATTTCATAAACCATTTTATGGGGTTGTTTAGTATCCCTGTCACTAGTTGGGGCTTGTGGTAATCCTTTTTTATTTTTTTATTGTGATATATTTGTTGGTATATATCCAACTTTATTGCATTGATATCCCAGATAGAACCTATTTATTCATGAATGTTGTAATGAATAAGCTAACAAAAAGTGAATGTAGCTCCTTATTAGCTGAAGTCATTAAAAACAGATGTAGCATTGAATGAGCTTCTACATTACCTGGATTTGAAGTCTGCCGCTTTTGTCTGCTCCTCTGTAAAATATATAAGCAAAATACATTAATTAAATTAAATTAATTCTGAATAGTGCATAGCAATTTAAATGTGTGGTGCCTGTATGGTGCAACTAACAAGGATGACACATTTAAACTATGATCATGGCCAATGCTAATGAATGCACTGGCTTAATTGCAACATCTAACATAGATCGGCTTTTATTCTAGTTGGTTGAGTTATCCAGTATATTTTACTAGTGTTCATAGATACCGCTAAATGCTATATATGAATAACCTACCGGAAGACCTTCGAGGTATTCCACAAAGTCATCATCACTGCTTCTACCCTCATGTAATGGTCTATTGGCACTGTAAATACAAAATCCATATATTTATTAAATTCATTCAGCAGCAGCCTATCTTTTGTCAGTCTTTCCCTAATGATCAAGCCTGACATCGGTGAATTGAATCAAGTTACTAATACAAAACTCAGAAGATTTAAATCAAATTGGATTAGTGCTGCCCAACAGTGAAAATATGTGTTAACACATTTATCCGTTATAAGCTGGGTAAATAAAATCATCACTAACAACAAAAGAGGTGCATTCCATTTGGAATGGAGGCGTGTGTTCGTACGAGAGAATAGGTCAATGAGTGAGTGGATCCATGTGTGACGAAGCACGCGTAACAACTCTCCCAAGTGAGATGGAGTAGATGGTAGAGTGTTCACTATCTCGGCCGGAGGCCGTGGGATCAATCTCCTGGTGGATAAACCAATGAACCAAAAGCTGACCAAATGTATATTTGTTACAACATATCCCGTCCTGATGTTACCAGGACGTAAAACTCCAACACCCAACCAACCAACATAGCCTAGCATTCAGCATTGTTAGGATGTTTGTTTGTTGTTGTTTTACGTCCTAGCAACATCTAAGGTCATATCAGGATGGGTACCGACTTGTGATAGTGCGCAGTCATGGCATCTTTATAGTGTTGCCCCACTGGGAAATCAGGCCGCCAGCACATTATCTTGACACTGAGTGAACCAGTCCTTGCCATATCCTAGGAATGCAGAGTGCCAGGGTAGGCAGCAACAAGTATCAATTTTTAAGTCATTGGTTTGACTCGACCAGGGTTCGAACCCACAATCTCATGGGTTCAGACCCCTGATCTCCCAAAGCAGAGGAAGGACACTCAACTCATTCCGCCACCCCATCTGGTCATTGTTAGGATATGGCATGTATTAGGGCAGGAGCTTTTTTGTTTATTCACAATGCCCAATATCAGATTTGTGAGTTTGTCGGATAGATTGAGGATTACTGGGATACAATTATTTATTTATTTCAAATTCAGTGTATTTGGTATTTTCATTGCAGAGGGAACCCACCCACAATTGAGAAAGAAGATGGGCATATTATATTAGTATCAGAGGTTGAGAAGGCTATCAATGATCTAAAGTCAGGTAAGGCTCCTGGAAGTGACCAGATAACATCAGAAATGAGAAAAGGACTAGATAAAGTGGGGATTCAAATCATTCATCAGCTAGTAAATGACATTTATGAGGCTGGATTTATACCATTGAATATGAATGAATCCATATTTGTACGACTCCCAAAGAAGCCAAAACCAACATTGTGAACTGAGTACAGAACACTAAGCCTGATGAGTCATATGGTGAAGATGATCCTGAAAATAATTTTACTAAGAAACAGACAGAAAATTGATGAACAAATCAGTAACATACAAAGTGGGTTTATATCTGGAAGAGGTACACATGAAGGGATTTTCAATATGAGAATGAATTGTGAACCTTATTGTGAAATGAACCAGGATGTTTATGCCAGCTTTATTGACTATGAGAAGGCCTTCGACCGAGTCAATCATGAAATGTTAATCAAATGTTTACAAGATATTGGTGTCAATGGCAAAGACTTTAAACTAATTGTGAACTTATACTGGACACAACATGCATTTATAAAACTGGAGCAGGGCCTATCGGATGAAGTTATGATTAAAACAAGGAGGTGTGTATTGTCACCCTGTCTTTTTAACCTGTACACAGAGATGATTTTCAGACACATTGAAGATTGCAAGGGAGTGACAATAGGTGGCATGAACGTCAACAATCTTAGATATGCCGATGACAGTGTAATACCAGCAGACAGTGAGAAAAACCTTCAAGATATTGTGAACAGAATCAATAAAGCTGGAATACTATTCAACATGAAGACGAATGCCAGGAAGACCAAAATAATGGTTATAAGTAAAAAGACAGATAAACCAAATATCAATATAACCATAGATGGCACAAACATAGATCAAGTATCCGAATTCATATATCTCGGACAAAAGATTACAAATGATGGGAGATGTGAGGAAGAAATTAAGAGAAGGATAACAATAGCCCGAACAACATTCTCCAAAATGTATAGAGTGTTAACATCAAGTGAGATATTTATGCATACAGGGAAGCGTATTCTTCAGTGTTATGTCTGGTCTACTCTAATGTATGGGCCTGAGACATGGACAATCTCTAAGAAAATGTACAAACGTTTAGCAGCATTTGAGATGTGGACTTATCGAAGGATGATGAAAATATCATGGACAAAGAAGATCACCAACAAAGAAGTTCTCAGAAAAATTAAAAATAAGAAAAGCTTGTTTGCCACTTTACAGACAAAGAAACTTATTTATTTTGGCCACATCATTCGTCAGAGTTCAATATACCGTACATTGTTGGAAGGGAAGGGGAATATCAGCAGAGGGAGAGGGAGACCAAGAACATCATGGTTTACAAATATTTCACAGTGGACAGGCTTGAATTATTCACAGTATATCAGAACAGCAAAAGAAAAATGTGAGAGATGTGGCCTCAAAATGAATGTAAAGAAGACAAAATCCATGGTTGTCAGCAGAATGGAATACAAACCAAGAGCAGAGATAAAAGTTAATGGTGTAATCTTGGAGCAGCTAGAGTCATTTGTGTTTCTGGGCCATTTAATAACTAGTGATGGCGGATGTGAAAGAGAGATTAAACGGAGAATAAACATTGCCAAAACAACATTTCTAAAGATGTAGAAAGTACTAACATCTAGAGACATAAATATAAAAACAAGACTCTGACTGCTAAAATGCTATGTGTGATCTACACTTTTATATTGCTGCGAGACATGGACTTTGAAGAAAGCAATAACAACAAAGCTTGAGGCATTTGAAATGTGGCAATACAGAAGAATGTTAAAAATTCCATGGACAGCAATGATAAGCAATGTGGAGGTCCTAACAAGAATGAAAATAAAGAGACAGATAATACAAATGATCAAAAACAGAAAAAATAAATACTTTGGCCACATCATACGACACCAGGTATCACAGAGAAGAATACTGGAAGGGAAGATAGAAGGGAAAAGACCAAGAGGGAGAAGGAGAACATCACGGAGTGGACAGCAATGAGCTCAGCGGAATGCGTGAGAGGAACGAATGACAGGAAGAGATGGAGGTCCATTGCAGCCAACCTTCTTCGAGAAGACGGCACCCATTGATTGATTGATCAGAACAGCACACCATTGGGACAAGTGGAGAACCATTGCATCCAACCCTCGACTAGAGGACGGAACTATTGATTGATTGATTGCAGTATACATTTTTTTTAAACAAGAACTAGATAATCTGTGTATCAACTGTAGTGATTTGATAGCAACTATCTTTGATTATTTTGTTGTTGCTTAAATTACCCAAATATTCTTATAACCACCCCACCAATAGCTGATGTTTAATTGTGCTGGGGGTCGGTAACTAAACAAACAAACAAATCAGAACCTTTTTCTTTCTTTGATTTTATGGTTCCATGAATTAAATGAGAAGATAGTGCATGAAACATCTTTCTAGTTTCTAATTTGTATGTATTTGTGTTTTTCTTAGATAGTGGCACTTAGAAAAAGACAGGGTCACACTAACAGGAACTAACGGTAGGTTGCAAAGTTAAAATAGGGCTACCTATTTGTGTGGCGGTGTAATACACTTCAAATAACAACAGCTCCATACTTCAGACAAATTGGTCATGTTAGCATAGACATGGGTAATTCTTGGCGGAACGGGAAGTGGTAGGAAACTACCTTTGTCGCCACCTGTCAGAACCCGAGCAAACTAACTTACGACTACTGAATGCCTACACAGTTCAGGCTGCACTCGTCTACCGTGGCACACTCTTCCATCAAACGTCCGCATTTCTAATTGCTACCACCTAACCAGCATCTCAGGCTACTATAGTATCTATGGTGGCACCACCTTCCATAAAGCTTTGAACTAATGTAGTCATTGTGTCGCCCCCTCACGGTTCCCTGCTCCTGCTGACGTGACACAAACTGCTCCCTCGCTCACTTGCTACCTGGACACGAGCCTGCCATGTCAGGTTGATCACCCATAATTTGCAGAATGAGAAGACGAAAATGCCAAAATGCAAAACCACGCTACAGCAGATGACACCACCGGTACATGCTAGAGGCCGCCCTCGCTCAGTTATTGCCAAGCCTAAAGCATCAAACTTCAATCACCTGAATGACATAAACCACACACGTGCGAAACACCGATAGGGTCCCAGACAGCCCCATCATGAGCACCAATGCAGAGGGCCATAACACTATTGAAAAAACCCTCTCTAATCGCCTAGAAACTCTTACAAAAAGCATTGACACACTCGAGGCAGGAAAAACCCCAAGAAGCAGCAGACAGAGCCGTTGGAAAGGGCGGGAACCACATTGCGCAACCAGCGCCATGGAGGTTGATCATGCTCTCGATCTTCACAGTGGTCGACACGTGGCCACCACCAAACCAGGAGCAGATAAAGAAATGCACACGATCATCAGACAGGCACCGCCAAGTAGACAAACGTGACAATGTGTGCCGCCGAAACTACAAACGTGCCAGCCGCAAATGACCACCATCAACCACATGCAGTGAATCCGACCACCGCGGCTCCATCAATCATCTATTTAACCGCCCAAGCAGCTCCCGTTTGACCAAGTGAGGTAGGCTTTCATTGATGCCCAACACTTTTGTAATACGCAGTGATATGAAAGAGAAAGTAGGGTTAGGCGAGAGCACATTTATGCAATATTTGTGTGCCTTATTTTGTATGTGTAAGGAGCCCTCTGTGACCCGATCATGGATAGAGTCAATCATGGAGCACCAGGAACATTTAGCAAGCGTGCCATTTGATTGGGAGTAGGAGTCATGCATCAAGTGGTCGGAGCGATTATTTTCGATGATTGATGATGGCCAGCTGCCCAAAGGCTGGGATGACCTGTATGCAATCAAGAATGTGCAGCGAGATGCCTGCGCGGTCGGGTTCCAGCTGGCCACCACAAAACAGAGAACCACGGACTATTACAAATGAGCCGATGACTATGATTCTAGTACACGGGACTTTTTGACTGAGACGAATGCCTGCCCATGCCACCAATGGAACTGGGGAGCAGATGCATGGTACCCTCCCAAAGCGTGACTCCACTGGCAGTACACACACATGATCACCATACTGCATCTCCACCCTAGCAGCACCACACCCACAACTACAAAAACGGTGAGGGCCATCTTGTTTCTGCACATGTAAACACTTGTGATAACCCTGACTGTAACCATAGCGTCCTGCTCTTGGCACCCCTGCCTCCCCCACTCACACCCTCACCCCGCCCCGATAGTGTATCAAGTAGCTTCTCTGGCCTCCTGGCGTCGCCATGCCCGCTTTCAACCCCCCCCACCTCACCCTCAACTTCACCCAAACACCCCAGCACCTGCAGGATTGAATATGTGAAATAACTTACAGAGATGCACTCACTAAACTCCATGTCAACAGGACGCACATACACAGTTGCCAATCCATCTGAAACATGACATGCATAAAGTGTGATTAGAATACAGGCAAATAAATACCTTGCATAGCTTACATTTAATGTAGTTGCTTCTCTAATATATCACCCCTGAATAGAGATGCTACTTTTGCTTTGTCGATACTGTGACAATTATAACATTTGAACATTTTAGTTTGACACGGCCGGGGTTCGATTCCAGGGTTCAGACTGCACGAGAAGTAAATACTGAACTGTTAACTGATATCAATAGACACATGCACGCTTTCATATTATGACAGGAGGATGACATCACAGAAGGATAACAAAATCAATTTTCAATCAATTGTGTATACAGTAAAACCTCTCTAAATCGACCAACCACGGGACCGACTTTAAATGGTTCATTTAGGGAGGTGGTTGGTTTAGGACATTTTGCTAATCATCACATTGATATTGTATAGGGGACCATTTGGGACCCAAATAAAGTGAAGGATCTAGGGGAATGGTCAATCTGTGGAGGTGGTCTGTTTGAGAGATGTTACTGTAGTTTGTATAAATTGTTTTGATTGACATCAAATCATCAGATGTAGTATGACCACCCATGATGTGAACAGGATGTTTGCTTCCAAATTGTTCTAGGTCTCATTTCTTTAATGTGCAGCGCTTGCCAAATTAGCAGTGTTGAGTGGGTAACTGGTAGCTAGGGTGAAGTGTAGAGGGACTTGGGAGGGGTTAGTCACCAGACGTCATGGTGCTGTGGGTAACGGGGTGGAAAGAATGTGTGTGTTCACAGTGACATTGGAGAGGGATGGGCTAGGGGTGAAGCATTAAGCTAAGATTCCATATATGCAGTATGTGGTATGCGGTATGAGGTATGACAATTCGGCAAAAAATAGAACAGCATGTAAATACACAGTAGTGGTTCCATATGTCCAGATGCAGATGTGAATGGATCGCTCCATGGATCAATCGGTGAAAATGTGAATGCGCATACGGCTTCATTTGCCATAGAAAACAAAAGGAACTTTGACTTTCCTTCACAACTGTGGAGCAAGAAAGATGAAAAATAGCATGCTGCAGGCCTCGTCATTTTCTCAGTGACGAATGGAGATGGGGCCCGAGAGGGGGCACCACCGGGCTCCGGCTGCGATACTAGCAATATGGTGATATTTCTACAAATCTGCACTTGTGTAATTCTTATGCATCACATACATGCACATTATATAACTGTTGTATGCACATTTATACATATATATATATGTATATGTGTATATATAGATATACTCCAGTGTGATGGTAATATCAATAATGGTAATATCAATAATATCAGTAATATCAAGTAATATCAATTGTTTGTATGTTGTTATTTTACATCCTAGCAACATCTAATGTCATATCAGGACGGGTACCAACATGTGACAGTGTGCTGCCCCACTGGAAGACCAGGCCGCCAGCCCCATGACCTGATATCCCACTCAGTCACATTATCCTGACACTGAGCCAAACACTCCTTGCCCTATCCTAATAATACCGAGTGCCAGGCTAGAAAGCAACAAGTATCAATGTTGTAGTCATTGGTTTGACTCAACCAAGGTTCGAATGCACTACCCCATGATCTACCCACACAGGAGACGGACACTCTAACTCATTCGGCCATCCCGTCTGGTCGGTGTAGTAATGTCAATAATTAGAACAATTCCCTTCTGTATTTGTATACTCGCATGATGCATTATGCATCACATATATATATATATATATATAATATATTATACACCTCATATTAGATGAATATATTTTATCCCCTCTGTCTCTACATATTATGAAACGCCATTTCTTGGTGTATTCAGTTGTTAGACATATCATTGAATATTTAATGATATGTCTAAATCGAATTCATGATGTTGTAGTGGTCTGCACTGACCTCTCAGGCAAGTAACCACATAGACAGGTAGGCGTGGGGAGTGTATTGATATCAGGGAGCCTAGGTGGTGTAATGGTTAGCACACTGGCCCGGAATGCAAAGAGATGTGGGTTCGAGTCCCGCTCTAGGCGTAGTATTTCCCATTTTCATCACCCCCACGACACTGGTTGCCGTGATCAGGATCCTGTACAAGCTTTGCGCTGTATGGTTGTTGAACCTACCCTGTGTATGTATGTGTTAGTGCATTGCCTGTATGTATGTAATTGTAAGCATTACAAGACTTACAATTCCAGGGGGACGAGTGTAGTGGTCTGCACTGACCTCCCAGGCAAGTAACCACATAGACAGGTAGGCGTGGGGAGTGTATTGATATCAGGGAGCCTAGGTGGTGTAATGGTTAGCACACTGGCCCGGAATGCAAAGAGATGTGGGTTCGAGTCCCGCTCTAGGCGCAGTATTTCCCATTTTCATCACCCCCACGACAATGTCATCAAATAATTTATGATATCATTAAATATTTAATGAGTTCATGAACTATTTAATGATATCCTTAATTCGATTTAGGCATATCATTAAATATTTATTGATATCATTAATTCGATTTGATCATGTCATGAAAGGTATTTGAGCATATGTTTAAATTGGGGTCCTTTTTATTCTATTTAATCATATCATCAAATCGATTTGAAGATATGATTAAATGTATTTTATCATATCATTAAATCAATTTTATGATACAATTAAATATAGTGGACATTTAGACATATGTTCAAATGTATTTAGACAGATCATCAAATCTATTTCATGATCTCTTCAAATTGATTTGATGATCTGTTTAAATAGGATTTAGTTGACTCCTATATAATGAATGCTCTCTGGATGTCGGATTCATTTGATGATATCCCCGCCCCCCTCTCCCTCTTCCCTTCCCGACCCCCTTTCCCTCTCCCCCTCCCGTCCCCTCCCCTCCTCCCGTCCCCCTCCCTCTCCTAACCCCATCCCGCTCCCATCCCCCTCCCCCTCACGTCCCCCTCCCCCTTCCCCTTCTCTTCTTCTCTCCTTGTCTCCCTCTCCTCCTGTCCATCTTTCTCCCTCTCTCCTTCTCTACCCTCTCTCCTTCTCTCCCTCTCTCCACCGATCCTCTCTCCCTCCCCCTCCCTCATGTCCGTCCCCTCTCCCACTCCGTCGCCCCCGTACCTCTCATCATGATAAGATAACATTGATATAGACATATTATAAAATAGATAATGATATGTCTAAATACTGAATAAAACAAGAAATAGCATTCCATAACATATAAATATATATTTATTTTTATTTATATAAATTATATAATAATATTATATATATATAAGTATCAGAGAAGAAGTCCTTTCAAGGTTGTATGAGTTCGACCATAGAAGCGGGCATGTGCCTGGTACCGGCCGCAAGCGCTGGCGCACTGCCGCTGCCTATATATACTCTATGGTCTGTGCCAGTTAGCGCCACTCTTCCACTGATTGAAAAATTTGCCGGATGCCAGGCTTCTGTTGGCAGTGCGGGTATTCACATATGGTGGACAACACGGAGTGCAATGCGAAAATGGAGAAATCAACAATGCACACCAGCAAAAAGCCGGCAAAGGTGCCGGTAAAACAAATAGTGTGTGATACTTCACCAGAGGAGTCGGTATGCCAAAGCATGGAGGAGAAATAGCAGCAAATAATAGGTGACATTGCTGCCATTATATTAGAAGACAGAGTTGTCAGGCTGGCAGCTGAACGTGACAAATTGCTGGTTGCTCAGGCTCAAAGGAGCCCGCGCACGGTTTCATCACCAGGTACACTTTCCCGTTAAACCTGCGGGCAAAAGATAGCCACCACTCTAGGTCATCCCTGACCCCACTGTTCAAGCGTGCCCGATGGAAAGGTTCTCTAAGGGTTCCCATCAGGTCATATAGCCGCCTTGTGAAGGTTCTGGCTCCCCGTATAACCTTGGCGCAGTGTGCTAGGAGACCTCCCACCCGCTGTAGCTCCCTTTTTGTCACCTTCTTACGGCCCTGGAGCTGATATAGAACCGTTAGCGTCTTATCTAACTTGTCCTGGGGCAGGGTTAGTTCTAGACTCACCGAGTCAATGTTCATCCCGAGGAATCTAACTGCAGTATCTACGGGGCTCACCTTCCTAAAACTGATATAAAAGCCTAATCTGCGTAGAATACCTATCAATACTCGTTGATCTCTTGCTGCTCCTTGCTGATCTGAACCTACCACACAGAAATCGTCCAAGTAATTTACCATGCGGAGGACCCCCTCCCTCGAAGCACATCTTAGAACAAAGTCCGATATCCGAGAAAAGATGTACGGGCTGGACGAGAGACCCATGCAGAGCCGATTATTGATAAAGTGCTCATAGTCCCCGTCTATGTCCACTCTACCCAAGAGGCCCTGCCGAGGCCTGTCGTCCGGGTGAATTGAAACCGCCCGGTATGCATCTTTAATATCGACCGTACATAGATAGTCACCCTGCTCCATTACATCAGTGACATCATCGACCCCTTTATATAAAAAGTGTTTTGCAACGTTGCTAGTACAATTATTAACAGATTCGCCATGAGGTCGGCTACAATCTACCACAGTATGACCCCCGCCACCGTCCTTAGGCACCACATACACTCGGTGAGTGCAGATCGGGTTAATGTCAGTCCTGGAGATAACCCCACTGTCCAGTTCTTCCCTAAACTTTTTACATAAGATCCCTGAGTCACAAGCAGGAATGCGCCTAGGTACCGAAGCCTCATATGTCAACGCACAGTCACTGTTTATCACATGGAAGCCGAACACGACTCCCCAGAGTATGTAAACATAGTCACAGTCTAAACTGCCTCTCATGAAAGCTTCCACAAAGACGCGGCATGGCTTCAGTTGGGCCCTCACTCCAGCCAATTGATGCACACAGTCACAAGTTCCGTTTGTACATGCGTCCCACACCGAGAATCCGACTGGTTCGGATCCGATTACCTCCCTGATTTTCACTTCGATGCACTCATTGCTACCGTATCTCACCTCTATTCTTCTGTCCATGTCGGCGCCCTCCGGCAGCCTCCAACTCCTACATGACACCGTTGCAGCCCTGGGAGTATGGTTGTTTCCCCCCCCAGTTTCCGCGCTGAACTTCTCCTTAGTGTCCTCCAAACCCACATATCCGTCTGCAATGTGGTTACTCGTCGTCACCGATGCGGTTGTAGTCGTAATCCCGTCAGTGTTGACTCTTCTTGTCGGGCCCTCCCTTGGCGTGTGCTGCACCTGCGATGTGTCGATTCCTATTGCCCTCGGTGCAACCCATGCTGTCGTTCTCCTACCCGTGTGTGCGCAGCTGCTATTAATATTGACAAGTCAGTCTTTACACTTAAACCGCTTATGCGACTTCGCCCCACACTTTGAGCAGTTATGGGCAAAGCGGCAATCCTCTGCAGTGCGTGAGCAGCCTGTCTCCCCATTCCATGCATAGCAGGCCCTGGACCCTGGGTTACCAGTCAATCTTTTTGTCGTCCCCGTGTCCTTCCCTCCGATCTTCTTCCCTCTCTGGTTATGAGCTCTGTAGTGCAGGACGCTCTCCTCGTCATTCTTTTTTGCGAATGCGGCGAAGCCTGCGGTCTCCGCATTTTTCCGCACTGCCAGAGCGTATTCCACGTGTGCCGAGTCTTTATAATAGTCGTCTCTGGCTCGACAACTCATTATGTGGAGGTGCTCAATGAAGGAGCGGTAGTCCGATGTCGTCAGCGCTTTGATGTCAAGGCACCATAGTGTTGAAGCCGCCACCAGTTCATGGATGTTCAGTTTCCATACCTCCTTCCCTCCCAAAGTGTACCTTTTTAGCGACCACTTACTTCTACGGCCTCTCGATGCGCTGCTGTCACTCCTGGATCTCCTATGTCCCGTTGAATCGTCCCTAGACCTCCTGCGAGAATGTCCGAAGTCCGAGTACTCCTGTCTCGGTTCCTCCTTCTCCAATTGTGATGGTTGTATCGGGTTGTCTGTTCTTGTCCGAAGAGTCTTCGATTCCCCGCCGTCATTCTTGATTGTCTCGGCCCTTCTGATTTGGGACTCTCGTTCCTGTCTCAGTTGCAGGACACGTTCCTCAAGTGCTCCCACTTGGATCTCTCTCTCCAGAATGTCGATCTCTTGCTGGGCGATCCTTTCCCTATCGCTCAGCGATAGGCTCATCAAAGACAATGGTGTCGCACCCGAAGTATTATCCACTTCCTTTGCCATCCTCGCTGCTGCCGTCAAACTCCTAGTGCTCCTCAGTTTAGTTGTCTTGTTCTCTTCCCTAATCCCCTTTCCTTGTCACCCTGGTCGTGTCTCTCGCTGCAGTCAGTGCAGTAGACCATGTCTTGGCTGCAAACTATCCGTGCTCTCGAAGTAGTTCCCCGCGTAGTTCCGTATAGTTTGATGATTGTTGGTCAGCTACTTCAACACTTGCAAAGTCATCAAGTCTGAAGTAACTACCAGCTGCACTTTAGCGGCTGTGCTATGGCAGCCAAAAGAATTGCTCTGCCCGAATCCTTGGCCTGCTTCTCGGCGAGTTCCAGAGCCCTGAGATCCTTTGTAACCGGATTAAGCAGGTAAGCTAAAGCCTATTAGCACCAATGCAGCCCGAACCTTGGGCCCACTTCTCTGAGAGTTCCAGGGTACTAAGGTACTAAGTACTAAATTACTTAAGTACTAAACAGAGTACTAAAGTGCTTAAATCGCCTCATTCAGTCAGTAAATTCAAATAAACGGCCGATTTAGGCTGTAGATCTAGTTAGAATCAGTACTAAGACCAGAGTACTAAGGTGCTTAAATTGCTACAGTCCTGTCACGTTCCAGGATTAGTAGGTCATCTCACATCGTGTGGTCACCGCGAGATGACCATCTGGGTCATAGGCCACAGGACTTTTGACAAGCTTGTCGAAATTATTTTTGGTTCTTTAAGCTCACACTAATCATCTTTAATCAAAATCACTCCAGACTAATGATTAGTAGCTTGTAACGATCAATTTGATATATTTATCTAAAAAATAAGTAAAAATTCAAATACCATCGGACCATGCAACCTTTATATATGTGGTCGGTTTTAAGTCAGAAATTTCTAATCGACACAACATTGTCGACACACATAATGGCAGTCTCCTGTTTAACTACTTGGTTCTACGTCCGATATCGTTTTAATCGACTCAATTTCGTCGACACACATATTGGCAATATCCTACTGTGTTATTCATTCAGATTCATCCTGTAATAAGTGAAGCAATCGTCGACAACCACATCCGATGGTTAGTCGACTCACAGATCGAAGATTTGGGATTTAGATTATAACGGTCGAATATCAAATTTTTGTCAATGATACCGGCATCTGTTCCGTCCTCCCTTAACTCCACCGACAAGCTTGTCGTGTAGGTAGACGATCCTCCCGATATACTTCATCGAATCGTCCTCGGCAGCCCAGGTAAGACACAGGTAACAGGTAGACTGTGTTTGTTGTTGCTGTAGGGAGGGCTGTAGCGCGTGCGACTGCCCAGTTTGAAAGCTGGCCGAAGACTGACCAATATGGAGGGCCGGCGTCCGAACCCGCCGTGTTGGCGCCCCTGCAGGGCAGGTCCGGGCTAACAACTAACGCATTGATTGGACAATATTGGAATAATTAATATTACAGAACGATAATATTAATAAGTACTTTAACTCCGGCATTTATATACGCATAATATATATTATACTCCTTATAAATATTACATATCCATTCTAATCCATTCTAATGGGGTTTGGCGAGTCATTAATGTGTGACAGCCACCACATAATATCTTGCAAACACTCTGACGAGATGGTCATGGGCCTCTCAAATTTCCCTTTAGTATGAGCCAATGGCCTCTCAAATTTCCCTTTAGTGCAAGCCAATGCTAAATTCTTATATGTTTCTAGTGATTTAATATGGGCCTTGCCATACAGAATAGCAGGGGCATAGGCTATCATGATAGCTATTAATATTGCGACCTCTCTTATCTTTGGACTCCGTAAATGTAACAATTATACTACGGAACTCGGAGGTATGCCTAACACATTTGGGGAATATCAAGGAAACCCAGGAATATATCCTTACGATGTAAGTGGCTCCTGCCAAACATCTCTCCGTTTGGCAATGGGCGGCATTACAAAGAACAATGGTGGCATTGTTCTAACGATGTTACGACACATTGTAATTAACCTGTAAATCAGTTAATATTCAATAAAAAGTTCTAAAAATGCTAACATTAACTATACCAATGTATCCATTCAAAAACGATACTAACCTGGTTGGTTTAGTAGTTAATGTAGAAAAACTGCCGGAGCTACTCAACAAATGTCCTCCCGTTGTGAGTAGATTATGCTAATTGCTGGACCCGAACGAACTTCCCTCTCCCTGGACTATGAGTAGACAGACCATGATACCGAGGTAAAGAAAATAGATATACCTATCTGACTTCGAATCCACTGGCTAGGCATACAAATAACACGTTACACAATAGCACCCTCCCCTGCTGTATATATCGGAATATTTTACAAGGTGACACATGGGGGATGCCAGATTATCACTGAGATAATCGATGTTTGCCCTCCATGGCAGACACCGCAGATGACGTGGCAATGCGCATGCTTCACAGAAGTGGCCAGGTGGCGCATGCATGTTTAACCAACTTCTCCCTAGTAGGACTCCCGTCAAATCTATATATTGACACATAGCGGTATATACATATATATATATATATACATAAATACTTATATGCGAACATATGTGTATATATGCGCATATATACACTATAAACGCACATCTACACATATATGCACATATATGTATATATGCATATATACACACGTATATATGTGTATATATATGTACATATACACATATATATGAGTATATATCCACATATATGCACATATATGTGTATATGTATATAATTATGCATATATATGCATATATATATATCTTGTGCATATATATAAATATATATATATATATATATATATATACATGTCTGTGTGTATATGCACATACACATATACTGTGTGGTGGATATACCACACAGAGAGAAATCCCACTCTGCACCCACACCCTCACCCACACCCAGTGGCCATCCTTGTGTAGACTGCTAAAACGACAACCCATCTGCCTGTGTGTACATTAGAGTAATGGCTTATATGATGCCACACATCATGATTTGTTCATATTTTTGGTTATTTCTCATTAACTATGTCCAGTATTTTGATTCTAAGAAAAATACTTTTTTAAATGGACCATGGTGGTTTACAAGTAAAAATGACTAATTCCAGAATACAAGCCGCACAATGTTATAGGGAAAATAAGTTTGTCTCTTTATTTTGATGTAGTTTTAATTGAATATTATGAACATACTATACACAGGAGCATTTTCTTCATACAAACTTTGAAGAGCTACTTACACCCATTCCAATGATATATTTTGTTAGGTTCCATCCTCAATATTAAAGTAGTAGCAGGCTGTGACAGCTCTCCCCTATTTGTTTCTATATCTAAACTGTCTTGGTTTTACAATACACGTTGATCACCGCAGCATGACGTGTCAATTTGTCCACCATGTCAAAGATCCTATAATACTAAGACGGCTCACTCCCTATCTCTCCCATGGTAATGTAAATTTTGCAGTGCCACCATGTGGTGGGTTTGATCAGCCCGGCTGCTGGTTGGTGTTTCACATGTAAGCACATACAATGATATTATACATGAGATAGGTAAGTATGAATACACATCAATATGAAATTGCTATGAACAAATACACATCATCATCAGCATCATCATCATCATCGCCATCATCACACATCTTTCACATTCATATATACATTTATACATATAATATAGCAACTGTTTAACCAAGAGAACAGCCAGCGCACCAAGTGGTGGGTTTGATCATTTTGATTACACAGTACAGGCTGAGTTTGACCAGACAGGATGGCCGAATGAGTTAGAGCGCCCGTCTCCCATGCTGGTAGTTTGTGGGGTCATGGGTTCGAACCCTGGTCGAGTCAAACCAATGACTTAAAAATTGATACTTGTCGCTTCCTAGCCTGGCGCTTGGCATTAATAGGATAGGGCAAGGACTGGTTGGTTCAGTGTCAGGATAATGTGACTGAGTGATATATCAGGTCATGGTGCCGGTGGCTTGGTTTCCCAGTGGAGCAGCACTATAAAGTCGCCATGAGCGCGCACTGCCACAAGTCGGTACCCGTCCTGATATGACCTTTGATGTTGCTAGGATGTAAAACAACAAACAAACAAACAAAATAGGCTGAGTGAGCCGTCTTAGTATTATAGGGTCTTTGGTTGCAACGTTGGCAAACGCACGTCATAGGTTGGTCTCTGATTGGTGTAATCCGACATTCACACAGGTCTGCTCGTTGGCTTTACCTGCCTTAGAAAATCTCTCCCCGGTAGACATAAGGATCCTTCTTCTGATATCTAGAGAATCATCGTATACGTTACCTCAATCTTCACACAACAGTGATCAGACTGCGAGTGGAACAGACAAACGAAATAAAATAACGGTAAGTAAAATATCCCTATTCACCCTGTACTCGCAGTACACGGGTGAATACCAGCCCTATATAAAAGCTGTCGAAAAAGCGGGGAAATGAAATGAGAGCCTAATTTCACAATCTAAGAAGCAACAATTATTCTTTTTATTATGTGCAGGTTCACAAATATGGTTGTGGAACACTGAGTTTTTGGAAGTTTTCATATTGGAATACATCACTAGAAAGCAAACAATTATATCTAATTTCCTGAATATTCCTAGGACATTTAGTTGGGACCCGATTGAGTAAATTAACAGTGAATATTAGGAAATAATTCAGTAGTTACTGAACATTGTATACATTGTATACATTGTATATTACATGTGCAATACACTCTTACTCAAAGTCAACTTTCCCCGACTCTACTTTAACGGACTCTGCTTTAACCAACTCTACTTTACCCGGCTCTACTTTACCCGACTCTACTTTACCCAACCTGACTTTACCTGACTCTACTTTACCCAACTCTACTTTACCATTACTTTACCCGACATGACTTTTCCCGACTTGACTTTACCCGACTTGATGTTACCCGACCTGAATTTGTCCGACATGACTTTACCTGACCTGACTTGACCTGACCTGACATCACCTGGCCTGACATTACCCAACCTGACTTTACTTTACCCGACCTGACTTTACGCGACCTGACTTTACCCTACTTGGCTTTACCCCACTTGATGTTACCCGACTTCACTTTACCCGACCTGACTTTGCCTGACTTGACTGACCCGATCTGACTTCGCCCGACCTGACTTCACCCGACCTGACTGGAACCGACCTGACTGGACCCGACCTGACTGGACCCGACCTGACTTTACCCAACCTGACTTTACCCAACCTGACTTCACCCAACCTGACTTTACCCCACTCTACTTTACCCGACTCTACTTTACCTGACTAGTTTACCCGACTCTTCTTTACCTGACTACTTTACCCAACTCTACTTTACCTGACTCTACTTTACCCAACTCTACTTTACCCGACTCTAAATGACCGACTCTACTTTAATCGACACAACTTTATCCAACACAACTTTACCCGACTTTACCCAACTCTAGTTTACCCGACTCTAGTTTACCCGACTCTATTTTACCCGACTCCACTTTACCCAACCTGACTTTACCTGACTCTACTTTACCCGACTCTACTTTACCCGACATGACTTTACCCGACTTGACTTTACCCGACTTGATGTTACCCGATCTGACTTTACCCGACCTGACTTTGCATGACCTGACTTTACCTGACTCTACTTTACCCGACTCTACTTTTCCTGACTCTACTTTACTCGACTCTACTTTACCCGACTCTACTTTACCCGACTACTTTACCTGACTTTATGCTACCCAACTCTACTTTACCCGACTCTTCTATACCCGACTCTACATGACCGACTCTACTTTACCCGACCTGACTTTACCCGACCTGACTTTACCCGAACTGACATTATCCTACCTGACTTTACCCGACCTGACTTTACCCGTCAGGTCAACTCAGGTCAGGGCAAGTCGGGTCGGATCAAGTCAGGTTGGATCAAGTCGGGTCGGGTCAAGTCGGGCATGTCAAGACATGTCGGGTGAAGTCGGTGAGGGTGAAGTCAGCTTGGGTCGGGTCAAGTCGGGTCGGGTAAAGTCAGGTGGGTTGAAGTTGGGTGGGTTGAAGTTGGGTGGGTTGAAGTCGGGTTGGTTGAAGTCGGGTGGGTTGAAGTCGGGTTGGTTGAAGTCGGGTGGGTCGAAGTCGGGTTGGTTTAAGTCGGGTCAGGTCAAGTAAAGTCGGGTCGGCTAAAGCCGGATCGGGTAAAGTTGGGTCGGGTAAAGTTGGGTCGGCTAAAGTCGGGTCGGCTAAAGTTGGGTCGGCTAAAGTCAGGTCCGGTAAAGTCGGGTCCGGTAAATTCGGGTCCGGTAAATTCAGGTCCGGTAAAGTCGTTGGTTTATTTGTTTGTTTACCGACCCACCAGCACAAAAAGTAGACATCTACTTTAATTGACACAACTTTGTCCGATCTGACTTTACCCGACCTGACTTTGACCGACCTGACTTTACCCAACCTGACATTACCCGACCTGACTTTACAAGTCGGGTCAACTCAGGTCAGTTCAAGTCGGGTCAGATGAAGTCGGTTCGGGTGAAGTCGGACAGGTCAAGTCAGGTCGGGTGAAGTCGGTGAGGGTGAAGTCAGCTTGGGTCGGATGAAGTCGGTGAGGGTGAAGTCAGGTCGGGTGAAGTCGGGTCGGTTGAAATCGGGGGGGTTGAAGTCGGGTCGGTTCAAGTTGGGTCGGTTCAAGACGGGTCGGTTCAAGTAGGGTCGGGTCAAGCAAAGTCGGGTCGGCTAAAGCCGGATCGGGTAATGTCAGGTCGGGTAAAGTTGGGACAGGTAAAGTCATGTCGGCTAAAGTCGGGTTGGCTAAAGTCGGATCGGTTAAAGTCAGGTGTGGTAAAGTCGGGTCCGGTAAAGTCGTTGGTTTGTTTGTTTGTTTACCGACCCCTAGCACAAAAAGTAGACATCTACTTCAATCGACACAACTTTGTCCGACACGACTTTACCCGACACGACTTTAACCGACCTGACTTTACCCGACCTGACTTTACCCAACCTGACATTACCCAACCTGACTTTAGCCGTCAGGTCAACTCAGGTCAGGTCAAGACATGTCGGGTGAAGTCGGTGAGGGTGAAGTCGGGTGAAGTCGGGTCAGCTAAAGCCAGATCGGGTAAAGTCGGGTTGGGTAAATTTGGGACGGGTAAAGTTGTGTCGGCTAAAGTCGGTTCGGCTAAAGTCGGGTCTGGTAAAGTAGGGTCCAGTGAAGTTGGGTCGGGTAAAGTCAGGTCGGGTAACGTCAAGTAGTATTGCCATTTTCATCATTATATATTTGTTATTATTATCATCGTTCTTATCATTATTATTATTATCATTGTTATTATCATTATTATTGTCATTATTATTATCGTGTTATTTTAATTATTATTGGCATTATTTTTAGATTTACATATACATGTATATACATAATATATATATAGATATAAATATACATATACACATACATATGTGTATACATATGAATATACATATGTGTATATACATATATAAATATTACATATCCATTCTAATCCATTCTAATGGGGTTTGGCGAGTCATTAATGTGTGACAGCCACCACATGGTGAGCCAACGGCCTCTCAAATTTCCCTTTAGTGCAAGCCAATGCTAAATTCTTATATATTTCTAGTGATTTAATATGGGCCTTGCCATACAGAATAGCAGGGGCATAGGCTATCATAATAGCTATTAATATTGCGACCTCTCTTATCTTTGGACTCCGTAAATGTAACAATTATACTACGGAACTCGGAGGTACGCCTAACACATTTGGGGAATCTCAAGGAAAACCAGGAATATATCCTAACGATGTAAGTGGCTCCTGCCAAACATCTCTCCGTTTGGCAATGGGCGGCATTACAAAGAACAATGGCGGCATTGTTCTAACGATGTTACGACACATTGTAATTAACCTGTAAATCAGTTAATATTCAATAACAAGTTCTAAAAACTTGATGTATGTGAATGCTAACATTAACTATACCAATGTATCCATTCAAAAATGATACTAACCTGGTTGGTTTAGTAGTTAATGTAGAAAAACTGCCAGAGCTACTCAACAAACGTCCTCCCGTTGTGAGTAGATTATGCTAATTGCTGGACCCGAACAAGCTTCCTTCTCCCTGGACTATGAGTAGACAGAGCATGATACCGAGGTAAAGAAAATATATATACCTATCTGACTTCGAATCCACTGGCTAGGCATACAAATAACACGTTACACAATAGCACCCTCCCCTGCTGTATATATCGGAATATTTTACAAGGTGACACATGGGGGATGCCAGATTATCACTGAGATAATCGATGTTTGCCCTCCATGGCAGACACCGCAGATGACGTGGCAATGCGCATGCTTCACAAAAGTGGCCAGGTGGCGGATGCATGTTTAACTAACTTCTCCCTAGTAGGACTCCCGTCAAATCTATATATTGACAAGGCTCACAACAGTGTGTTAAAGTTGCATAGTCCGATGGCGTTTGAAGTTGTGCCTTATTTTTTAGATAAATATATCAAACTGATCACTAGCCCGGAGTAATTTTGATGAAAACCTGCTAATTTCGGACAATTTGAGCTGAAAGTAGGTACCGGCAGCGCCCATTAAACATCCAGGAATGGTGCTTTTTTCATCAATATTCACATGCTTGTAACTATTTCTGTATGTATATGATTTAGATGAAATTACATATCCTAGAACATCAACATATGTTCTATCCGATGGTGTTGTTGGATCGAATATAGAGTAAGTTTGTATTTAAGTAAACTCCATTTGTATGATGAGTGTATTTAGTGAATATTCCTTCATTACTGATGTAAATGAAAATGACTGCGAAAACAGGGTATTTTGATGGGCTCGCGCTTCCTTGCACTACCTCGTCGAAATTCACGGATGGTATCAGAAGAAGCGCACTGACCTCAGCTTTCTAACCATATACGGTTTGCCTAGGTCAAAAGGCTCAATTTCTGCAATTTAAATAATTTAGAAAGTTTAAAGCCCATCTACTGAATTAAAAGATATTTAAACCTAGTAAGATTTGGTATGGATAGACAGACAATTGAATTACCTTTCCAATGATACCAATCTTACTATAGTGCCAGGTAGCCCAAGGAGCCGCAGGTAGAATATTGACACTAACCTGTTTGGGCCTTTGCTGACCATACTAGTTTCACAATGATGACACCCGTGTAGAAACATGTATTTGACATTGATGTCTATTGACTTATATCACAAGATATATAATCTAATATTGTACCAAGTTTGGGGAAGATCCAACCAATGATTTAGGTACAGTGAATATTTAAAGATATATTTTAATCAATATTGTTGGTTTCAGACACTTTTAATCTGTATTTGCAATCAAAATACAACTTTTCTTATTTTTAGTTAAAATCTTTGGTATAGCTAATATGCATTAGTTCCATCTGATATGTGTGCAACATTTGAAGGAGATCCAACTATTAGATGAGCCACAGTGAGTGTTCAGAGCTTGATGAACAAATTTATATTTTTGATTTTGTACACTTTTCTTTTATAGATGCAATCAAAATGCACATTTTGTATTTCTAGATAGAATATTAAAACGATAATGTGTATTACCTCCAGATGATATGCACTGTCAATTTATAGGATGATAAACCAATTGGGTAAGCTATAATCAACATTTAAAGATTTATCAAATTAATATATTTGGTTTTCTGACAATTTATCTTCATATGTTCAATCATATTTTTGGTTATTACTCATTAACTATGTCCAGTATTTTGATTCTAAGAAAAGTACTTTTTTAAATGGAACATGGTGGTTTACAAGTAAAAATGACTAATTCCAGAATACAAGCAGCACAATGTTATAGGCAAAATAAGTTTGTCTCTTTATTTTGATGTAGTTTTAATTGAATATTATGAACATACTCTACCCAGGAGCATTTTCTTCATACAAAATTTGAAGAGCTACTTACACCCATTCCAATGATATATTTTGTTAGGTTCCATCCTCAATATTAAAGTAGTAGCAGGCTGTGACAGCTCACCCCTATTTGTTTCTATATCTAAACTGTCTTGGTTTTACAATACACAGTGATCACCGCAGCATGACGTGTCAATTTGTCCACCATGTCAAAGACCCTATAATACTAAGACGGCTCACTCCCTATCTCTCCCATGGTAATGTAAATTTTGCAGTGCCACCATGTGGTGGGTTTGATCAGCCTGGCTGCTGGTTGGTGTTTCACATGTTAGCACATACAATGATATTATACACGAGATAGGTAAGTATGAATACACATCAATATGAAATTGCTATGAACAAATACACAGCATCATCAGCATCATCATCATCATCGCCAGCATCACACATCTTTCACATTCATATATACATTTATACATATAATATAGCAACTGTTTAACCAAGAGAACAGCCAGCGCACCAAGTGGTGGGTTTGATCATTTTGATTACACAGTACAGGCTGAGTGTGACCAGACGGGACGGCTGAATGAGTTAGAGCGCCCGTCTCCCGTGCTGGTAGTTTGTGGGGTCGTGGGTTCGAACCCTGGTCGAGTCAAACCAATGACTTAAAAATTGATACTTGTCGCTTCCTAGCCTGGCGCTCGGCATTAATAGGATAGGGCACGGACTGGTTGGCTCAGTGTCAGGATAATGTGACTGAGTGATATATCAGGTCATGATGCCGGCGGCCTGGTTTCCCAGTGGAGCAGCACTATAAAGTCGCCATGAGTGCGCACTGCCACAAGTCGGTACCCGTCCTGATATGACCTTATATGTTGCTAGGACGTAAAACAACAAACAAACAAACAAAATAGGCTGAGTGAGCCGTCTTAGTATGATAGGGTCTTTGGTTGCAACGTTGCCAAACGCACGTCATAGATTGGTCTCTGACAGGGACATACACTGACCGGGCCTTCCAAGGTTATGACAAGGCGGTCAGGGACAAAGCGAAGATGAGAGGCTTGAAGGCATTCCGTATGAGCAATCAAGATGTGTGTTACGCCTTTAATTACAGCAAAGAGGGCTGCACAATGCAGCACTAGCTGTGGTTATGAACATCAATGCATTATCTGTAAATCGACTGACCACGCAATAGAAGGATGTAAGCGAAAGAAATATTGACTTGATGATAATGATGTTGGTGGGGGAAGTGATGTGGCGGGTGTATACAGGAGTGGCGTGGAGGCAATTCTTTGGCATATATATAATAAATAGGCCTACTATAGTATATTTACCATAAATCCAATGAATATATATTATAAATACTATAGTACATGTATACCATACATACTATAAATATATGCCACAGTTGATATACTATAGATAGTTATACTACTTGTACAGGACGCAGTGGGCAAATCGGTAGAGCGCAGGCTTCCCGTGCAGAAGGTCGTGAGTTCGAATCCCAGCTGACTTAGACTAATGATTACCAAATTGATAAGTGTCACTACGTATACTGACGCTTCACATTAATACGATAGGAGAAGGACTGATTAACGCAGTATTAGGATAATGTGACTGTGAGATATCGGGTCATGGTGTCGGTAGCCTGGTTTCTCAGTGGGACAGCACTATAAGGTCATCATGAGTGTGCACTATCACAAATTGGTACCCGTCCTGATATGACCTTCGATGTTGCTAGGACATTATATATAGCTGTCACTTAAAGCTGCATAGTCCGATGAAAACATCAAATTTTCAAAACCAAAACAATCATCTATATTTGATTCTACATATCTAATTTAGATAGTGGTGCGCTTATTAAAGCTGCATAGTCTGATGAAATATCAAATTTTCAAAACCAAACTAATTATCTAGATTTGATTTTCCATATCTAACTTAGATACTGATGCACTTATTAAGCATTTGTTTCTGCATAGAAGGCAATACTGAGTCAATTTAACAGAACCTGTTACTGCAGAAGTCTATGGTGTCAGAGTTTTGGCAAGCTTGCCAAAACTAATTTTTCATGTTTGCACTCGAAATATCTCAAAAGTTGACCATTTAAAATATAAGTGACTTTGAACTTCAAATATCTCAAAAGTTAGCCATTCAAAATAAAAGTTACGTCAAACTAAAGTAACGTTGATTATAGTGGTCAGCCTAATATATTTATCTCAGAAAATGGCAGAAACTCAAAACCATCGGACTATGCAACTTTAAAGTATATTAGATCAGTATTTCCAAAGAATGTTCATTGATGCATACAAAAATGACACTCAATGGCTGACTACCAGCGAATCCATTGACAACTGGTGCCACCATTGCCTAAGTAACTCCTGGTAGCATTGATTATTCAGCTCTAAGCTGTCACAAGCTATTCCAGATAAGCAGCTGCTTAGCATGAATATAATTCCATGTTAGCTCGAAAATGGTGGCCTCCATAGACGGTGGCCATTTGCAATGGAACAGCTGTGCTGTGATTGGCTGAAACTACTGAATTCGGCGGCCATTATCAAGGCGCTTATTGTCTCGAGTCTGTAAAAGGAGGCGTCTCGGAGACGTCGCCGAGACGCACTCTAAACGCAAATAGGCCAAAAATCATCGCCGAGACGTCGGGGAGGCACCTCCGAGACAGACCCTGAACGGGCCCTGGCCCACTCCTCTCGGCACCAGCGCGTCTCTCGCAAAAACAATCCCCTCCCCCACACTAATGCATGGTGGCGCCACCTGTAGCATGTAGCGTGCCGTGTCATTCTGCTCCTAACACTATATCTTCCACCCACACTGGACTAGACGGTTTGGCCGAATGAGTTGAGCGTCCATCTCCCGTTTTGGTAATTTGTGGGATTCGATCCCATGGGTGTGAACCCTGGTCAAGTCAAACAAATGACTTAAGAATTGATATTTGTCACTACCTAGCCTGCTGCTTGGCATTATTAGGATGGGGTAAGGACTGGTTAGGTCAGTGTCAGGATAATGTGAGTGAGTGGGAGATAATATATCGGGTCATGGTGCTGGCAGTCTGATCTCTCACTGAGGCAGCACTATAAATTTGTCATGATTGCGCACTGTCACAAGTTGGCACCTGTACTGATACACATCATCATCATCATGCTGTCGGTCGGATGTGACAAAGACTGCTTTCATTACTTGACTGTCACTCTCCATTTAGCTCTCTGCTGTGAGAGTGATGTCCATGAGTTGGTCATAATGTCTCTCAGCTTCAGGTTTCTCTTGATGGTGTAAATTTTATGAAAGCTGCCTGCAAAAGTGTTGAAGTTCTGCTGGCTTTTGCAAGTTACCAGCGGCACTCTCTCAGGGAGCAAATAGAGGTTTCATACCGGCAAGAACATGTCCAGACAGGCGCAAAACTATTTGTCCCTGCAGTGGCTGATCGGGAGATGTTGGGAGTTCCATACATCAACCGCCCTTAATGCTGCCACAGTGACATGGCTTTCTGTTTAGGGTTTGCTCCCTTAGCATTTGGTTCTGTCAAGAACCTGTACCACAAGGCAGTGGTTTACAACTCTGCAGGGCAGTGGCGTCAAACTCCCTGAGGTATTGCAATACCTGCAGTACCCAACTGATACACACACACACAAACACACACACAAACACAAACACACACACACCATTACGGCAAGCAATTCCAGGTCGAGATTCGACCTCAGGTAGGACAGGTCTGCGAAAAGGAAACTTATTCAAATAATGTTGCGTAGTCCGATGTTTTTGAGTTTCTGCCATTTGCTGAGATAAATATATATTCGATTCATCACTATAATCTACTTTACTGTAGTTTGAAGTAACTTTTGTTTCGAATAACTAACTGTTGGAGATATATATGGTGAATGTCACATAATTAATTTTTGTAATCACACCTTAGGCTTCATTGGTAGCAGGTTCTATTTACACTGGTTTAGTCTCCTCTTCTATGCAGTAACAAATGCTTAATAAGTGCACCAGTGTGTAAGATAAAATCTAGAGTGTTTTGATTTTGAAAATATTATGTTTTCATCGGGATATGCAGCTTTAAACAAAAAGAAACAATTACTGACATTAAGTTTCTAGCCAGTAATGTACCTTGTTGATTGAGTGTTTGATTGCTGATGGTTCAATTCTGTGTCTGTAGCAATGGCCATATATTCACGGTGAAAAGCTAGTGGTATCTATTCCGTCAGTTTTGTATGCGGGTATTGCAGTACCTACCTGCTAAAATACCTCAGGGAGTTTGACGCCCCTGCCTTGCAAAGTTATAAACCACTGCCTTGTGGTGTACAGGTACTTGACAGAACCAAAGGCTAAGGGAGCAAACCCTAACAGAAAACCATGCTTCCGTGGCAGCATTAAGGGCGGTGATGAATGGATCTGCCAACATCTCCCGACCAGCCACTACAGGGACAAATAGTTTGCACCTGTCTTGACGTGTTCTTGCCGGTGTGAGACCTCTATTTGCTCCCCGAGAGAGTGCTGCTAGTAACTTGCAAAAGCCAGCAGCACTTCAAGACTTTGCAAGCAGCTTTTATGAAATGCACAACCGCACAAAATAGCGGCGCTTAAGAAATAAAAGCAGTCTTTGTCGCATTGCGACCGACAGCATGATGATGATGATGACATTGAAATGTACTTACTTAAAAAGTTTGAAGTAATTTCTTATCTTAAGTGGATAACTTTAGGGGTATTTGAAGAGCAACGATGTCAAATTTTGCATTAATTCTAGAAAATTGTTTTAATAGACTACATCGCCATTCCAGCGGTGTGGTGCATTGTGGGATGCGTCAAAGCAAAACAAACCTGCGAGAAGCACATGGCACATGCTAATACACTGGGTGCAGTTATGAAATGTGCTAGTTTCAGCTCATCTCAGCTCTTGTCTGAAACATAGGACACTATCTAAAGAAATATATATAATAAATCAATATATTAATCTTTTATCCAGCATTGCATTTACATCAATATAATCAGCACATCTTATGCCATGTGCATTTAGATTTAGACAAATCTGGGCACTCAGACTTGTGTTCGAGCCATAGCCAGAGTCAGTTTTACTTATTTTATTCATGTTTTTATTCATATCCTATGGTTAATGACATATGTAGAAATAGAAAATGAGTAGGGTTAATCAGGTATTGGTTATATATTTCTTTGAAACAAGATTTTGTTGACACATTTGACATTTTAATATTTAGAACAAGAATTACTTATGTCTAATCAATGGTGATGTAAACATCAGCCTGTAAAATGACTGAAATTGTATGTTTCTTAGTTCAAAATGCTTAATTATGGAGAGTTGTCTTAAAGATATTCATTATATTATTACATTGCATCCATCCATCCATCCATGCTTGTGCCAAATTGTTATGTATTTTTATTAATTTTGAATGAAATCAAAGTTTTGCCCTACGCGTATCAGCAAGCTCAATGGCCGTACGCATTTGCTTTGCTGCCAGCACCATTTTCAGCGCATGCACAGTCGGAACGGTGATCTAGTCGATTAAGTAAATATTTTCTTTCTTAAAGATTTATACTGGCTATAGATGAACATCACGGATAAGTGTGAATAGAGGGTGTTCCTGTAAAGTCATCAACCGGATGCACGGCCATTGTGGCAATATCAACCAGTAAACAGCCCATTGCGTTTGCCGGTACGCGCAGTGCAAAATGTCATTTTTATTCTAAATTAATAGAAATGCAGAACCCTAACCTTATCAATTTAATATTATCTTTCCGTTAAACATGTTTTCTATATATGTTGAAAGCGGTTTGTGTCAAGGTAGTGTGGTTTTAGATATTTAATTTTTTCTGTATGAAGATTGCTCACGGCTATTGACAATGCATTGAGTTTGCCAGTATGCGCAGTGCAAAACTTCTATTTTATTCAAAATTAATAGAAATGCAGAAGCCTAACCTTATAAACTTAATATAATCTGTTCGTTGAATGTGTTTTCTATATGTATTCCAAGCGGTTTGTGTCTAGGTGGTGTGGTTTTAGATATATTTCACTTTTTCTGTACGAAGATTGCTCACTGCCATTGATGCATTGATCAGGTTGGGTTTGTTATTGTGGTTGTATCTCCACCATGACCACACTTCCGCTTAGCGTGACATCAGTGCATACCCGCTATAGACTTGTTTTCATGAGTAGACTTGTATCTCTTGCAGCGTGAGTGCATCTCTATCCATGTCGGGCAGGCCGGAGTGCAGATTGGCAATGCCTGCTGGGAACTGTACTGCCTGGAGCACGGCATCCAGCCTGATGGCCAGATGCCCAGCGACAAGACCATCGGTGGTGGAGACGATTCCTTCAACACGTTCTTCAGTGAAACTGGTGCTGGGAAGCATGTGCCCCGTGCTGTCTTCGTGGATCTGGAACCAACTGTCGTTGGTAAGTGTGATGGCCGAATGAGTTAGAGTGTCTGTGTCCCGTGTTTGTAGATCATGGGATCATGGGTTCTAATCCTGGTCGAGTCAAACCAATGACTTAAAGATTGATACTTGTCGCTTCCTAGCCAGACGCTTGGCACTACTAGGAAAGGGCAAGGAGCAGTGGAATGAGGAAGACCAGTCATCTGCGACTGAAATTTCCCCATCTAATGGTGCTGTCACATTATGACGCTTCTCGCCAATGTGCGTCTACATATGTAATTTTGTTGGCGCTATGTTGGGATACCTCAGGAAGGGTTCGTGCGCATTAGGCGCGCATTGGTATTTGTTGATCTACCGCGAAGGTCAGCGGCGCGCATCTGGGGATCGGCAAAGTTTTGTGCTTGCCCAAAAGTTTTGATGTGCGACAACGCGTGGGTGCCAACATTATGGCGACGTTAGTGGCACATCGAGATACGTTACACGCACGTTGGAGGAACATTGTTCTGAAGTTGTGTGATGTATACTTTTTTTCCAACGACAGCAAGCGTTCCATCAGCGCATCGGTAACGTACCACCGGCGTATGCATAATTTACTAAGGCGGAGTCATAGAGTGAAGAGTGGTTAAAATTCTTTAATCAGCAGGGGGTGGGGGTAGCTCTTAATTCTACAAGGACAAATCAGACAGTTTAGGAACCAAACACTATGCTCATGTCCACATGCGGTTGGGGCAATGTTTTTCAGTTTCCAGTTCACAAGTGGGCGGAACCCGACCCTCAACCCTATCATGTCACATAATGCATAAGTGGTGTGGGTGGGTGGGATAAAACTGAATACGTGTAGCATTGAATGCAGCCAGGCGAGTTGTGGTGGTTCGAACGAGACGGGATTTGAACTTGTGACCGATTTGGCAGGAAACAATTCGGTCGAGTCGGGTCGGATCGCCCCTAGCATTAGTGGTGGGATCACTGGTGGCACCGCCTATCGTTTCGTTATGCAGGGTTCTCCACCCCGTAAATTAGTCATGTTACAAGCAACATGCACAATTTACTAAGGCGGAGTCATAGAGTGAATAGTGGTTAAAATTCTTTAATCAGCAGGGGGCGGGGGTAGCTCTTAATTCTACAAGGACAAATCAGACAGTTTAGGAACCAAACACTATGCTCATGTCCACATGCAGTTTGGGCAATGTTTTTCAGTTTCCAGTTCACAAGTGGGCGGAACCCGACCCTCAGCCAATTATACGAGGGGAGGGGGGCCGTCCACAAGGAGGTTTTTCGGTACATAGTGATGGACCGCGGCCGAAGTCCAGGCGCCGAGCTGCATGATCTCCACGAGCGAGCTGCCTGCCGCTGCACAGGCCTGTGCCCCGCCCCTCCTTAGGCTATGGAGCGTGTATTCGGTGGGTGCCTCCACACAGATGGCTGTGAGTCCCATGCGGAGGGCAGCGAGCATCACTTGTGCCCGGAGGGGGATGTTTCCAAGTAATAGGAAGGCTGGATCGCTTGGGCGAGGGTGCTGGAACACGACGTACCGATCCCAGGCAGCCACGGGGCAACATTGCGACTCTGGTTGGCTTCGGATGACGATGCGGTATGCCTGGTCCGGCCTCCACGTGGTCTTGGTGGTGGGGACTAGTACTGAGAGCCCTTCCTTTGTTCTGGTAATGTCTGACCGCCTCAGGTAGTGGCCTGGGTCATGACAGAAGCCGCTTGCAAATAAGTTACCCTGGCGGAGTAGTGTTGCGTAGCCGATTAGGAGTGCCGCCACAAGTACTCCGGCTGTTGGACCCACTGCTGTCAGGTAGCGGGTTAGTGCTCTGACGTGCTGCGGAGTCAATAGCGGGGCCGGACTGGGGATGTGATTCGCTAAGCGTGCCACACCCTTTTTCATCAGGGCGACCGGGTATGTGTCGAAAGGTGTCGGGGAGCCTCCAAACATAAGTACCCATGTACTGGCCCCACTGATGTAGTTCATGGCAGCTCCCGGGGATGCGAGGGTTTCTTTTAGGTGAAGTATATACGCCATCACGTCATACTGCGTCGGGGCGAGTGGGTCGATACGATGGCGGGCTGCAAACGTGATATATTTCTTCGCCTGTACCGCCTTATTCTTCCAGGTCCCAGTTGCCAGGCCCGCAAAGTATACGTCCAGGATTCGTTTGTGTGTTTGGTCGGGGTAGCCTGTGAATAGAGGAGCAATTAGTATGATATTCGCAGGCTTATCTAGAGTCTGTGGGTAAAAACGTTCTCAAAAGAGACTTCAATTTCAGAAATATTCATATCTCTAGTGAGGCGACCTGCCCTGACTCTAGTGTCCATGTCAAATGCCCTCCTGCTCAGGGCATCCGCTAGGACGAGGTCTTTCCCGGGTTTGTGTCGTATTTCGATGTTGCATCCATTGGTTGCCGCGAAGAGCCATATCTCCCTGGCGCATGCGGTTAATGTGTGGTCTCTGCCTGCGCCGGACTCGAGTACCTGTTGGCTGGCAGCGTTATCTGTGTTTATGATTATGAGATATTCGTCAGGGTGAGGGGGGGACAGTGCCCTCATGGCGACCACCAAGTTTATCGCCTCTAAGTGTGCGATGTTGCTATATTTGGCCCTAATGCTGTCTGGGTAGGGTCTTCCATAGAAATGCATCTGGGAGAAGGCTCCACCCGCTATGAGGGATGAATCGCATTCTATCGTCCATTGTGTCTTGGGTTCCGTCCTTAGTAGGACCAGGCCGTTTGTCCGTGTGGCGAAGTCAAGGAACCATCTCACATCGTTCTCTAGTCCATCCCTGACCGGGTGCCTTCCATTGGTCGGGGTTTGTCGCAAGGTTTCAAATATTCGTGACATGAAACGCCTAGCCGGGACAACACATATGGCGATGTGATGTAGTCTACCGGCCAAGCGTTGTATATCCCGTCTGGAAGTGGTGTTCTTGTGTATCCATTTCTTGCATTCAGCGAGTGTGTCTTCGAGCTTCTCACGAGGGATAGTTACTCTCATTTCATCAGCCGATATTTGGAAACCAAGCCAGACCACTGACTTCGCGGGTGGGTGGCATTTCTTGCGGGAGAGTGTAAGGCCAAGCTGTTTAGTAATGCAGATTAGGTCTCTGTATGCCGCTTCTGCTTCCTGCCGGTTGGGGGCCACACCCACAAAATCATCTAAGTAGCAATGCACATGGTGGCCCTTTTTTCTCAGGAGGTAGACCACCGCATTCATTGTCCGAGCACAGGCTATTGATGAGGTGCGGCATCCAAAAGGTGGTGCAATGTCTGTGTAGTAGGCACCGTCTAGAGTTATGCCGAAAAGTGGTGCTGAGAGGGGGCAGGTGCGAAGCTGGCGATAGGCACGTTCAAGGTCCGCGCACCATAGGTAGCAGCCTGTGCCTAGTCAGGCTACCTCATCCGCCGCATCCATGACATTCGGAAGGCTATATGTGCTTGGGTTTCCTTGGTAGTAGCGCCTGGCGATGCCGTCGTTGACACTGGCACCGTGTGGCCAGCTGAGATCCACTATGACACGGCTGCTGGTGGAGTTCTTCTTAGGACGTGTCATCAAGGGGCTCGTCTGGGACCAAGGGTGGAAGGGGGGTTTCTTAAAGGGGCCAAGCATAGCACCGTGGTCCATTTCTGTTGCTATGTACTGCCGTATGTCGTCGATCTGATCGGGATTGTCCGTGTGGTTGGCGATGCAGGTGACAGGGGGCTCCGGAGCTGCATAGTCAGCGGGCCATCCATATTCCAGAAACTCAACCACCTGGCTATCATGATAGCCTATTAGTACTTCCCTCCACGCCTTGATGATGAGGCCGGAGGGAATGGGTATCCGGGCCCTCATGTAGTTTGGTAATGCGGTAGCCCGTACTCGCTGATAAATGTTGAGGTAGTCGTGGTGTTTTTCCCATAGGTATATATGGGGGTGTGGCCATATTTCGCTTAGTATAGGCCTATAGTCGAAGGGAGTTATGGGTGGGAGTGAGTCTAGGCTTGCAGCATCCGCCCCAGGGTCATATATAGTTGGATCATTACTGTCTGCATTACCATTGTTTCTGCTTCCGAGGATTGTGACATATGTGTCATGGCTGCCGCCATAGACTATGCCATCCATGACTTCAGTGTTGTCGTCACCGGTGCGGTCCTCTTGCACGGTAGCGGTTGGTGGTGTGGTCCCAACGGCGGGTTCTGTTGGCGGCCAAGTATTCGTAGCGCCGGTGGCGCCACTTGTCGTAACTTCCTCTAAGTTGTGGTCTTTACGTGAGGAATGTGAGGCATCAGAGTTGCCGAGTTTTCTTTCGTGTTTGAGTGCCCGATCGCATCTGCTTCTTAGTCCATCACAGGCCTGAATTGCCTGTTGTTCCGGTGGCTTAACTTTTTCAGTAGCCACCTGTGTGGCAGTGTACCTGCCCAAGAGTTCATTTACACTTGCCGTGTGTGGGCTGGTGAAGTCGATGTTGCAGCATTCGATCTCGACAGGCTCCTCGTCTGATAGGTTGGTGACGCACGGGGAGCCCCATCTCAAAAAACCTGGGTGGCCTGTTGCGCGGATGATGATGCTATTGCCTTCTTCTCGAGGAACCGCTTTTTATTCATGCAGTCCTTCTCTTTATGGTTATTCGCGCGGCGGTACTTATTCGCGCACCATGCGCACACATGGACCTTCCTGTCTGGCATCTGTCCATGTGTTGCGGTGAACCCACAATCGTTTCCCCAGTTCCAAGGGTGGCATGGCTTCCCGTCCGTGTTGCGATTAAATTCGTGTCGGATCTCCGTCGCTCTGCCTGCACCACTAGCTGCCTGGGTGTTGTTATAGTTTAGCCGAGTGTTCTTGTTCATAGCTGTGTTGTTGACACGCATTCCCAAGGCAAATACGTCTCATTGTACGTCTTTTACCGCATACTGATCCAGCCATCCGTTCGGGAGCCGCCCATCATCTATCATTGAGAAGACACGCTCGGACCATAGGCGGCATGTTTCCCACTGCCAGTCCTTCGCCATGGTCGCTAGTTGATGGATGTGATCTATTATTGGGTCTGTCCGGGAGTCAGGGATCTCAGGCGCCCTGAGCATAGTGCACAGCGCTTCCAGATACTCAGGCCAGGTCGCCTCACTGAGGCCAATCCTCTCCCTCTTATCTCCACGAATTACATAATGGTGTGGAAGCCGAGATATTTTACCTTTTTTCCTCCCGAGTGCCGCGCCGGCTGCCACTGGGAGTTCGGATATGCTGTCCGGGCCGTCATTGTCCTCCAGTTGATCCCAGTTATGGCGTGGATTTAACCTCCTATGGCCCCGCTCCCGGATAGGTGCAGAGTTATAGAGGTCCCGGTATTGTTCGTCACTGTCTGCAGCGTCCCTATAGGCTGTTTTGCTTTTTTGTTTTTTATACTTGGTGCTAGTGGCGATTCTCGGTGCGGTGAAGCCTTTCTCACTCGAGAACGATGTCGGGTTGATTTATCCGGCATGTGTTGAGCTTGGTCAGCACTGTCACTGTCACCATCTGATTCCCCCGATGAGGTGTTTTCCTCCTCCTGCGGAGCCTTCCTCCTTGATCGTGACTTATGGTTCAATGCGTCCATCCTACCAGCTATCTCCGACCTGATGGTCGACATCTGAGCCTCCATGGCGCGGCTAACGGCTGAGTTTACATCCTGGAGGATCGCGTCTGTAGTTGTTGCCTGTGTCGATGTTGATGCTTCCTGTATCGACGACGCTGGTTTACTGGATACGTGTAGCATTGAATGCAGCCAGGCGAGTTGTGGTGGTTCGAACGAGAAGGGATTTGAACTCGTGACCGATTTGGCGGGAAACAATTCGGTCGAGTCGGGTCGGATCGCCCCTAGCATTAGTGGTGGGATCACTGGTGGCACCGCCTATCGTTTCGTTATGCAGGGTTCTCCACCCCGTAAATTAGTCATGTTACAAGCAACATGCACAACGTATGGCTGACGCGCTCTTGGCGTTTCTCCACCGTTTCTCGACGTTTTGGACATGTTGGCCGCGTGTCTGCTGCTCGGTTAACGTTGGCGCGCTGATATCACACTGGCGCCACACCGACACGCGCCGAAACGTGCTGGATTGTCGTTGGTCACGCATCGATCACGCGCTCTCTTACATCATGTGACACGTCGGCCGGTCGATAGCGGACCGCTGGAATTACGTTATGCGATCGCTATGCACACACCATGCGCGTGTGAGGCTTGTTCCCACACGTTGCGCCCACCTTTTTTTTTGTTTTCACGCGTCGATATACGTTAACACAACGTCGGCCACACGCTACCACTACGTCAAACCTTTCCCACTGCGCCAAAACGTTTGCCGTGTCTCGATGTTAAAAAGTGATTTTGCACGTTGGCGGTGTGCCGGCGAGAAGCATTGTAATGTTACAGCGCCATTAAACAACTACTACTACTACTGTACCAATTTAGTTTACTATTAATGATAATAATCTAAATTTAATAATGTGCACTTCCTGTGAGTAGTAGTACTTCTGAGGTGATATACAATAAAAGCATGTGACATTTACAACTTGCTTTGGATTTTTTATTTTTTTAAGTTGAAGGATGGAGAAATTTCTTTTACTGGAAAAGGTGGAGTTTTGATGGAGAACACTTTTGTTTCTGAGAGATGATTGTTGTACCTCCTCATACAATGCTATTCCATCAAATGGCACCTACCATGCAGAAAGGACAATCGTCATGTGATTTGAGTTGTGAAATAATGACATGCTAATAATGTCCGACTGAATGCTATGTTCATTAAAGTAGCACAGTCCGATGGTTTTGAGTTCGTCATTTTCTTTTAGATACATATATTAGGTTGATCGTTATAATATACATTACTTTACTTCATAATTATTTTATTTTAAATGACAAACTTTGGAGATGTTTGAAGTTCAAACATGCTAAATTAATATTGGCAAGCATGCAACACTCTGACACCATAGGCTTCTCCAGTAAAATATTCTATATTTAATTGACTTGGTATTCCATTCTATTCGGTGACAAATGTTTAATAAGTGCACCATGGGTGCACCAGTTGCATGGTTCGATGGTTTTGGCCTTCTATCATTTTCTGAGATAAATATAATAGGTTGATCGGTACAATGTACCTTACTTTAGTCTGAAGTAACTTTTATTTGAGATATGTGAAGTGAAAATGTGAATTATAATGTATTATAATAATATAAATAACGGAGCATGTACAAGGTTAATTATTATTCATTTATTATTGTTTGCAAGATTATTGTACATTTTGGAGTCGCGCACCAACCCCTGTGTGGGCGCGCGAATGGGGCGCCACCTGTACAGCGACCAAAATAGTATTACTTCTATCACAATTTTCTTTTTTGTAGGTGGGCATATTTATCAGTCCCTGCCAGAGAACTAATAAAATAGAACTCAGCCCAACTTGTGTGTCCTCCTTTCTGTCGCATTGACTTTATATGCAAGATTAATTTTGCCAAGCTTGTCAAAACTCTGACACCATAGGCTTCTGTAATAACAGGTTCTATTAAATTGCCTTGGGGTTCCCTTCTATGTGGTGACAAATATTTATTAAGTGCACCAGTATCTAAGATAAATATGTTGAAATCAATTCTGAGTAATTGTTCCGGTTTTTTTTAATTTGATGTTTTCATCGGTCTATGCAGCTTTAAGTTAGATATGTAAAATCCAATCTTAATTATTATTTTGGTTTTGAAAACTTGATGTTTTCCTCAGACTCTGCAGCTTTAAGAGGCCATTAAAATAGTATGTAGCGCTTAAAGGGGTGGGTGGTGGGGAAGGTCGGACCAAGGCTTATGTGGTGTATGGTCTAGCGTTATAGAGCATTACAAGGTGTGGGGGGGGGGGTGTCTAATTTAGACAAACATAGCGTTAACAGCCCCTAAGAAGTCACCAAGCCCTCTTTGTTCAAGGAGATCGTGGTGAATGCACTTTAGTTCCAGTGTGGGGATATTTAGATTGATTGGTTGGTTGTTGGGGTTTTACGTCCGGGCAACAAGCTGGACGCGATGGAATGGTCTTGTTTCGGCCTATTTGGATCCTATAAATAACTAGGAAGTGCCTTATTAGATTACAACAGCATGGACTGGCCTTGTTTCGGCCTATTTGGATCATATAAATAACTAGGAAGTGCCTTATTAGATTACAACAGCTTCGAATGGCCTTGTTTCGGCCTATTTGGATCATATAAATAACTAGAAAGGGCCTTATTAGATTACAACAGCTTGGAATGGCCTTGTTTCGGCCTATTTGGATCCTATAAATAACTAGGAAGTGCCTTATTAGATTACAACAGCTTGGAATGGCCGTGTTTCAGCCTATTTGGATCATATAAATAACTAGAAAGGGCCTTATTAGATTACAACAGCTTGGAATGGCCTTGTTTCGGCATATTTGGATCCTATAAATAACTAGGAAGTGTCTTATTAGATTACAACAGCTAATCCTGTTAATTCATGTTTTCTTCAGATGAGGTCCGCACTGGCACTTACCGCCAGCTGTTCCACCCCGAGCAGCTCATCACCGGAAAGGAAGATGCCGCTAACAACTATGTGCGTGCACACTACACCATCGGCAAGGAAATCGTCGACCTGGTCCTTGACCGCATCCGCAAGCTGTCTGACCAGTGCACCAGGCTCCAGGGCTTCCTCATCTTCCACTCGTTTGGTGGTGGCACCGGTTCACGTTTCACCTCCCTGCTGATGGAGGGTCTTTCCGTTGATTAAGGGAAAGAAGTCCAAGCTGCAGTTTGCCATTTACCCTGCTCCACAGGTCAGAATCATTCTGCAGTTTATTGGTGTGTGGCCAGATATCACCATTTGAATATAACAATTAGCACATCAGTCAGTGATGTAAGATTTACATCATAATGCAGATCATCTCAGGTATTCAATTTTCAATTCTTTTATTTTAACTCTCTGCAGGGTATGTTTACAACAAACTGAGGTGATACAATAAATGCATACAAATTCCTTACAGACAGAAAGGATCCCAGAAAAGCGATGCTTATCGAGCTGGTCTCCATGATGTGAATGAACAAGTGATGACAATAACAAATGATTAAGCATAAGCTACAATTTTAACTAATGATTATGATGAGATACTGGTGCGTCTCTCCACAGTTAGTAAAAAACTAAGTAATAATAGGAATATTATATGTATATTGTGTCATGGATTCATGTACTTACATGCAGTATCAGTAGTTATTTTGCATGTATGTTAGTAGGGGTATTGTTTCTCAAATATATTATGGGTGTAGTTGTTAGCGGCATCTTCCTTTCCGGTGATGGTGTTGAGCATGTAGTGTCTAATGCCTTTACATGAATAACTGAAGGATCATGGATTGACAAGTTAATCATCGTAGTAAATTAAGTAATAATTCCACGGTGCATTGTGTCAATAAACGCCCCATTTTAACTAAATGAAGAGTTCAGGCACAAATCCCCGTGAACGCCAATCAAAAATGTGGTTTAAAAAAAAGATTTGTTACCAGAAGATAATTTTAATTCTCACTAATTCCACTTTTCTTATGATCACATGGTTATGGAGCAATGAACTAAAAAGTAGGCATATAAATAAATGAACATTTTACAGGTTTGATTCCAATGTTTATCTCAATTTTTTGGATTGGCGTTTTGCATCTGAACTCTTCAAATCGCTAAATGGAAACAGGTGAAAACGGATGGAAAGGGTATAATATAATTGGACCTTAAGTGGGTCATCTTCTCCAAATATGGTGTGTGGAAGGATTGGCATATTAAAGCTGCATAGTCCGACGAAGTATCAAATTTTCAAAACCAAAGCAATTATCCAGAATTTATTCTACATATCTAACTTAGATACTCGGGCACTTATTAAACATTTGTTGCCATATAGAATGGAATACCAAGTCAATTTAATAGAACCTGTTACTGCTGAAGCCTATGGTGTCATAGTTTTGGCATGCTTGCTAAAAATAATTGTACATGCCAGTGCTTCACATATCTCAAAAGTTTACCATCTAAAATAAAAGTTACTTCAGACTAAAGTAAAGTAGATTGTAACAATCAATTTACCGTATTTATCTCAGAAAAATCACAGAAACTCAAAACCATCGGACTCTGCAACTTTAATTAACAACCAACTTTTTATTCTAATTCCAATGTTTATCTCAATTTTTGGATTGGCGTTTTGCATCTGAACTCTTCAAATCGCTAAATGAAAAGAGGTGAAAACGGATGGAAACAGTATAATATAATGGGACCTTAAGTGGGTCATCTTCTCCAAATATTGTGTGTGGGAGGATTGGCATATTAATTAACAACCAACTCTGTATTCTCATTCAAAGTATCTATTTAGTCATTGTGATTTGTTATAGCACTACTCACATTATAGCGAAAAGTAAACGCACAATTTTTCCTCATGGATTTACAGATTTCTACCGCTGTTGTCGAGCCCTACAACTCCATTCTCACCACACACACCACTCTGGAGCACTCTGACGGCGCCTTCATGGTCGACAATGAGGCCATCTACGACATCTGCCGTCGTAACCTCGACATTGAGCGCCCAACATACACCAACCTGAACAGATTGATCGCTCAGATTGTCAGCTCTATCACAGCCTCCCTGAGGTTCGATGGTGCCCTGAATGTCGATCTGACTGAGTTCCAGACCAACTTGGTGCCCTACCCTCGCATCCATTTCCCTCTG
>CM059199.1:56782169-57049042 GCA_030323885.1 Branchipolynoe longqiensis
TGCACATAAATCCAAAACGGCATTTACACAACCAATGTGTGTTGACGCCATTATAAAGGAATCATCTATGTAAGGAAACATTATGTGACCATTCCATGCCATAAGTGAGAAAACAGGTTTAAGTAGTTTAGTGAATAAACGAGGGGCACAAGCTAAGCCATTCGGCATACAGGTAAACTCATAGAGTTGGTTATCCCAAAGAAAACGGAGAAATTTCCGGTGTTGTTCCGCTATGGGAACTGTGTAATATGCATCTTGTAAGTCAACACTAGCCATCCAAGCATTTGGTGTAATGAGGTCTCGTGCCGTATCTAGTGATAACATTTTAAAATGTCGATATTCGATCATTTTATTAAGGGTTGTTAAATCCAGGATCATTCGAACGTCCCCATTAGGTTTCGGTCTCGAGAAGATGTTTGAAATAAACTCTCCAGGGCAGTGTGTAACCTTTTGTATAATGCCTTTGTCAAAAATTGTTTGTACCTGTTTAGTTAGTGCCTCTCGTTCAATTGGTTCAATTTTATAGGGAAACGGAACTCTCCCTTGTACGGGTATTTGTATGAAGGGAATTTGAACACCTTTAACTATTTGTAAAATCTCTTGGTCACTGGTAATTTTGTCCCATTCAGAAATATGATTATGAATATTCCCAGCCACAAAGTTGCTTACAGTTTGTGTGGTTTTAGAGGCCGCGGGGACTTGTAAAGTCTGTGTTTGGGCCTCTACTTGGACCCGCCCCTGGGGAAGGGTCTCGGGGAGTTGAAGCCTCGGCCCAGTGGCCGTGCGGTGTTGTCGGTCCAGCCTGGGCGGGCGCCCCGGCCCCGGAAAGACTGGCTGAAGTTTGAGCCCGGTCTGGTTCCCCTGCCGAGCCGTCGTGGGCGAAAATCCCCTCGTGATCTTTTGAAGCGTGGGGCTTCCTGCTTCTTCTTGCCATCCATGTTTTTGCCACTTTTCGCTGCGGTTTCTACCTCTTTATAGAGGTATTGTAGTTGACCGCCAAACATTTTCGTTTTATCCAAAGGCTTCCCTTTGATCGGCTCTGGGGCCAGAAAGAGCGTATACTCTTTCCCATCATTGTCCGTAACCTTCTTTGAGTGGGCCACCTCTTTGCCGGCGTCTGTGCAAACCGACTTAAAGACATTCTCATATCTTCGGTACGACAAGTAATTACCTGCCGCCGTTAACATTGCAATGCCTTTGTCCATGGTTTTTGCCAAGGACGAGAACTTGTTTTCTCTTTGCATTCGATTTGCCACCGGGGTGATGGCCGTTAGGGTACCGAGCACCGCCTTATGCACTATGTGCAACATGCTCTCAAATGTCTTACGGTCTTCCGTCATGTTGACATCTCGGTCCATCTCTTTAATGATAGAGTTGGGGACACCTTTAATGCCCGTCAATTCATCTCCTAACTTGGAGATGATTTCCGCCGGTTTAAACGTACGGAAATGACCATTTATGGTCTCGCGCATAAGCGTGGTAGTTTTAACCCGCTTAGCTTTCGGCTTCTCCACCTTCTTAGACACTTTGCCACCAATGGCAGCATAGACACCTTCATATTGTGTGTCTGAGTCTGATTCCGTGGAAGTGGAATCCGTGGAGGAATCGGAAGAAGAAGAATCTTTCCTCTTCTTCTTCTTCTTCTTCTTGGACTTGGTCTTTCGCTTCTTGCGAAGTCCGGTCTTGTTACGTTCCTTGGTGAACTCGTCACCAGAAGAAGTGACCTGTTTCTTCTTCTTCCTCCGTTTAGGAGGAGGAGGAGGAGGAGTCCTCGGCTCAATCGCCGAGTCTGTCTCTGAGAAATCTTCCCAGTCCGACTCGTCTTGGAAACCCGGCCTTTGCCGTTTAAGAGACGGCGGTGGTTTGAGAGACAGGATATGACTCTCCATAGCCGCCCACCGAGCCTCCCAGTCTGGAACTGTGGGGCCGTGAAGCACTGTCTCTTCCTCCGCCTCGGAGAGTATATGCGCCCCGGGCTGTGGTGAAGGCATTGCCGACAACACCGGTGAGGAGTCATACTCCTTGTCCGAGGCTCTGGGAGCACGTCCCTCGGCTGCTGCAGCAACGCGCTTACTCCGCTTCGTGGCCATCGGGAGCTGAAACCAAACAATTTGGTCAGTCTCGGTATTTATAAATGTCAAAATTTTGTTGTTTAAAACGTAATTGGACATCTAGTGGTGTTAGAGAACGGGTTTAGACCGTTATAACACAGGCGTAATAAGCTAAATTTGTGCGTGGATTGTGGGTCAAGCCCAAATCTTACACGGGGTCGGGACCAGTGTATCGGCTCGCCCATCCCTCTGTTCCGCACACTTCTCCCCCCTGCGACTACTGCGCCAGCAGGTTGGAGAAAATGCTACAAAACTCGGAGAAACGCCTGAAAAAGTTTGTGGGGAATCTATAAAAGAAACCCAGGAGCATCTCCAACATCACTCTCTATTAGAGTCCGAGAGAATTTCCACAGGAGATGAGGCAGAGCCCACATCTCTACCCATGGTCACACTGGTGTTGACAGAACCGCTAAGTATCGGTTTCGTTCCTTCGAGAAGGAATCTAGAGCATTCTATCCTTGGTTTTTTATAACCGAATAAACTAGTCCAAAAAGGACCAAAGAAAGTTCTGAACTTTCCATATTGATGCTATAATGCATCATAATTAAGCTAACCACAGTTTTTATTATACTTACTGCGTATTTGCTTGTGTGTAGACTAAATTTGCGGGAGCAACTCAACGAAACGTAATCCAATCGTGAGTTGTTTATGCTAATTGCTGGACCGGATGTGCTTCCTTATCGTGTGTGTGAGTGAAGTATTCACGCCACTGGTAGTGTTGGGGGTGGTCGCTACCCTACCCTTCATATGTAACGTATATATGCTTAAGAGCACCATGCATGGATGCCAGACTATGTGTGCTGTGACCACTTTCAAGCGCAACCAAAGCACTATTATGTAAAAAACTTTGTTTCAAACTGTATATAGTCATGCTTCTATATGCTAAGGGTAGACCTCTGACCCGAGTCCACAGGTAACAATATTAACACCGATTCATATTGTACGTTAGAAATTGATGGATATATATTGACTACAATTATTTAAATACTACTGCTGTGTACCTCAATTCCAGGTACTGATGGAGCTGATCAGCATGAGCTTTGTGTTGATGGAAGGGCCGGGCTCAACCTTTGGAACTGGTATGCCTGATATGGCACATTCACAGCAGTCCTTAATCTACACTTGTTATGCTGACCCTGGCTTGCGCCTTTGCTTGACTACCCAAACACCAACTGCAGCTAATGTCAATACCCAATTACCAATATGCGAGTGGCGACACTATCTACTATTGACCACACTCAACTGTTACTGATCCCTGTCTAATTGTCATATATCATCAACTCAAACAACACCATTAACAAGAACCTATTAAGTAGACCCTACATTAATTAACCAGCCCCCTGTTACAATATGATACACTAATATCATGCCCCCCTCCATTGAGATAACCACAACCAAAACTGAACTCAGCCTAAGCCAACAATCACCACCACATCATGGCTAAAAGCCAAATATCAAGTTTAAGTAAAGCTGGATGCCCGTTAGGTGAAAGTACCGGGCAACCATTCACGTCCAACAAAGAAAACACTATACACCATGACATAAGTAAATACACTACAACATTCACACTAACTGGGCGGGTGGGTTCTTTGGGGGATCGGGGGGACCGTATTTTCAGGGAAGGGGGCAGACTGGTGGTGGCCTGGGGCCCTTGGGACCGTGTCATCTGGGCGCACTTCCTTTAACAGATCTGAAGGGCCTGCCAGGTCTCAAGATTGGGCTGTAGTCACCGGACCCCATACAAACTAATACTCATCGGCAATGTATATAGACCCCCAAATGGCAATCTGAATAAAGGAATTGGTCAAATAAGTAACTCTTTGAATAATATAGCCAATATCGATAACTATGAGATACCCCTCATTGGCGACTTCAATGAAGAATAAGAGGCCTATGATGGGAGGGATAATAAAGCAATTTGCAGCTGAACATGAGTTGCAACAAATGATCCAGCAGCCAACCAGGGTAACTAAAACCACTAACAAAACAATAGACCTGGCACTTACCAATATCAAACATTGTACGAAGGCTGGAGTCCTTAACTATACATAAGCGACCACAAACCAATCTTCATAATGAAGAAATAAATAAGAAATGACAAAAGAATCACCACCCATTGGGGACACTCTTATAGGACCTGCAATTTTTATGAATTGGCTGGCACACTCAAAGAAATCAACAGTACTGAATGTCTGGATATGAGAGCCCCCAACCTATGTTGGGATATGATAAACACAACAATCACTAATGCAGCTGACAGGCACTGTCCCTTAACAGAGATAACCACCAGAATCACCATGGGAGGTTACCTTAATGACAAACTACTAAGCTTCAAAAGGATAGAGATTACTTTATCCAAATGTTTGAGAAAACAAAAGATCCAGCAGATGAATTCATAGCTAAATGTATGGTCAGAAAGGCTAAGAGGAGCTACACAACGAGCTTGTTGAACCACTTAGACACATTTTCCAAAAATCACTAAACCAAAGAAAACTTCCTCACCCATGCAAAAAAACAAAACCAAAACAACCAACACAACACAACAACACCATCTTGTGAAAACAACCTCCTATCAACACAGCAGCATGGCTTTGTGCAAGGAAGATCTTGATGACCCAACTACTGCATGTATGGATGAGTGGACCCCGTTATTGATACTTTGGAGATCTGGATGCTATTTACTAGATTTCCAAAAAGCATTCGACACTGTTCCACACCACGACTGCTAAAAAAACTGCAGGCTATGGCATAAGAGGAGATGCCTACCTATAAAGATTTCTGAGCAAGAAGACAGCGAGTCATTGTAAATGGCAAACCATCAGGATGGTGCTCGGTGAAAAGCGGAATACCTCAGGCAGCGTGCTTGGACCTCTTATTTGTGATATATATCAATGACTTACCAGAGTTGTACATTCTATGTCCAAATGTTTGCTGACGATACCAAAGTATTCCGCCGTATGGAGAAAGGTAGTGACTCACGGGACTTGCAGAAGGACCTCAACAACATGCAGAAGTGGTCAAGTGATTGGCAGCTGAAGTTTAATGCTTCAAAATGCAAAGTGATGCATTTAGGGGGCAAAAACAGCAAGCACATCTATGTAATGAACGATGGTGTGAATAATGTTCCGCTCTCCGAAACAATGATAGAAAAGGACTTGGGTGTCAAGGTGGACAACAAACTGACATTCAGCGACCACATCCAGGAAGCCGCCAACAGAGCTAATGGAATACTGGCTATCATTCGAAGATCATACACATACCTAGACGAGGATGTTGTACGCAGACTGTACACATCCCTTGCACGTCCACTTTTGGAATATGGAAATGTTGTGTGGTCACCACTCTGCAGGAAGGATGCTGAGTCAATTGAGAGGATCCAAAGAAGGGCAACGAAGCTTGTACATGGATTTGATGCAATACCCTATGAACAATGTATGCATCATTTGAAGATCCCAAGCATGTACTACAGACGGGCCCGGGGGGATATGATTGAAGTATTCAAATATCTCCATGGTATCTACAAGACAGGCGGCCCCCTTATCAGAGACTCCAACACCAGGACCAGAGGGCACTCCCTGAAGCTAAGGAAGCGGTACTCCAGACTGGACCTGCGACACAACTTTTTCGGCTTTAGGGTGGTTGACCTGTGCAATGACCTGCCGGAGAGTGTCGTAGCAGCAGAGTCGGTGAACTGTTTCAAGTCCCGACTAGATGCATACTGGTCAAGCATTACATATATCTTGGAGCCAGTGACAGTTGCTGCGATCGACCACATCTGAAGAACTGTCTCCATTTCCATTAATTAAGAGCGGCTAACAGGTCCAAGGCCTATTATAGCTGTATCCTATTGATTGATTGAAGAGTGAAGTAAGGAAAGCCAAGGCAAGGTATTATCAAGTCCAGATAGACAAATATAAACAGAATGCTGGAAAATGTTGGTATGAAATATACCAAATCGAAACTAAAAACAAGACAAGAATCAATGGCCTTACAAATGAAGAGACTGATATTAAAATCCCAGATGAATTATTAGCAGAGGAAATCAATAAGGGCCATAGGGCACAGTCCGTCTGGGTATGTGTACTGGCACAAACCAAAGCAGAACCAGGCAGGCCACGGTCATGCATCCGAATCACCCTGAAATACGAAATGGCTAACAATACAACACACCCATCCCACCTAGTCGCAGTCCTGAAGGGTCCAGGGATCTGGCACACTGGTGTACTTCTAAGGACAGGCATGGTGAAAGGAGCTGTAACAAACCACAATGGGATCCCTCCCACAGGCCTGTATGTCATCTGCGTAGATGTACATAGTAGGCTAATTATCATATACGTTAGGAAAAAACTTGAAAATAAAAAAAAACTATATAGAAACTACTAACACCCAAAACCCAAAGGTGGCCCAAAAAATCAGGAAAGACTCCGATGCGGGACCAGACCAATCTAGTACCACAGCTGTCCAGCGTTGAAAACAAGCACCCTCACGGGAGCTTATACGTTATGGGCAGAATAAAAAACTTGTCACAAAAAAAATAAAAATAAAAATAACTATTTCATAGATATAGGTGAGAAACTAGCCAATAAATTCAAACAGAAGGATGATCAACACAAAACCTTCCAGGCCAAACTAAATAAATAAAGGTATGACCTCCTGGAAACCACCCAGGATGAAATCCTTGATGGAATTAACAAAATATTGATCTACAAATCAACAGGTATGGAGGACATCAGTACCACTTTGATAAAAAAGCACGATCACAACACTGAGTGCAGAATTCACACATTTATATAACCTAATAATCAGCACAGGCATCTTCCCTGATGACTGGAAAGTAGACACAGTGACGCCCATACCTAAAGTTGACATCCCACAAACCTGTAGCGAACTACGCCCAATATCGATCCTCCCACTGCCTGGCAAGATCATAGAACAAATAATACATGACCAAATTAAGACATTCCTTGAGTCGTCTAACTATTTGACCTACCAGCAAAACAGCTTCAGGAAAAATAAGTCCACCACCTGCTCCCCCACTTTCTTTTTATGTTCAGAATGGGTTGTGCTGCACACAGTGCACTATGTATAAATCAAATGTGATCGCTCCAACGACTGGAATACCAGTGCCTCGGCGCTGACAAAATATATATTCAGATGAATACAAATATTTACCACCAAAAAAAAAATATGTATAGGGAACATTCCCTTTCATGAGATTATACTCGCATAACTCATATACATCACATATATCTAAATTGCGGGCAGAGTGACTGAGTGTGGCCAGACATGTTACAGCATTTGCATACAGAGTGCGCCACAATCGGCTGGGTATCGACTTGTGACAGTGCACACTCATACTGATTTGATAGTTCTGTTCCACTGAGATTGGGAGACGGTAGCACCAGCATCATGCCGTGATATTTCACTCAGTCACATTATCCTTATACTAAGCAATACTGAGGTCTGGGGTTGGAAGCCCAGCCGAGTCAAACAAAATTACTTGCAAAATTGATATTAGTCACAACCTAACCTGTTACAATTCAGTACCCATCGATAGATGTTGTTAGGACGGTCAACCCAAACAAAAAAGGGGACAAAAAATCTATTGAAGTTGGGTTGATTGCTTTGTTTGATCTAAAGCTGACAGACCAAGGTTGGTGATTCTGTCTGTTACTAAATTAGTTGTGACGAAATCAATAATGAATCAATAGGAGTCAATGTGTATAATGATCGCCAGTGTTCTGGTGTCCAGGCGCTATAGAACTAACCAGTCATGAATGACGGTTCAATAATATGTACACCAATACTCCACCATGCACCGTCCGTTAGTTTAGAGGTTCTGCCATTATTTGGGAATATGAGGTGATGTAGACATCCTGATACATCCTGATACAGGCTAGTTATAGCCTACCTAATCAGTAGTGGTGAATAGAAGGTGCTGTAGACATCCTGATACAGGCTTATAACCTACCAAATCAGTAGTGGTGAATAAAAGGTGATGTCGACATCCTGATACAGGCTTCTGCAGTGAAAATCGAGCCCTAATCAGGCAAACGTACACCAAATTTGTTCCCGTCGGCAGACTGCCACAACAGCTACCCGGGTTTGGCCTTTCGAACCAACAGTGTATATGGAGAGGTGGTCTGCAAACTGGCCTTGAATCTCTGCATGCATTCCTTGGTACTCGAGTGGATGTGTCCCAGACTTCCTCAGTTCCGTGAGGGGATGTTCTGGGACTTTGGCATCCTCCAACACGTCCAAATCCACGCCCAAGGCCTCCAAATGAGGTTTCATTCAGAGCCTCTGTTTTTACGTCCTAGCAATATCTAAGGTCATATCAGGATGGGTACCGACTTGTGACAGTGCGCCCTCATGGTGATTCTATAGTGCTGCCCCACTGGAAGACCAGGTCACCAGTACCATGACCTGATATCCCACTCAGTCACATTATCCTGACACTGAGCCAACCATTCCTTGTCCTATCCTAATAATGTCGAGCGCCAGGCTAGGAACCGATAAGTATCACTTTTTAAGTCATTGGTTTGACTCGACCAGGGTTCGAACCCACGGCCCCACGATCTACCAACACTGGAGACGGACTCTCTAACTCATTCGGCCAGCCCGTCTGATCTATGGTGGAGCAACCAGTAGAAGACTGGTGGAATGTCAGATAGGATGAACTGAGGGGACAGTTCATAGTTAATCGGCTTCTGGATAAGTATACTCATATAAGCCAACCGCCACTCCAGCGAAGGCATGCAGCGTAAACTGCCCACATCTCCTGAACATTGATGTGGGCGGTCTTAACATCAGCTGGAGGAATTTGTTGGTGGTGGCCTGCATAAGCGTCTAGAGAATCAGAGTGACCCTCGGCGAAAGTCCCGTCTAGCCAATCACGGTCGTGCAAGGCCCCGAAGCCCCAGTTTGAAGCATCGCTCTAAGTCGATACAACAGGGGCAAACTTGCCCAATATCCTAGCCTTACCATTGAAAGACTTGGCAAAATTCAGCCACCAGTTCAGGTCCTCCTTGACACCCTCGTTTAATCTAGCTCTATGGAATGGCTGCTTTAGTTTGGCGATAAGGTCGTATATATGCCGGGTGAAAGTCCTACCCCTCTAATTACCTTAGAGCAATGTGCGAGGAGGCCCCCCACCCACTCAAGTTCCTTCCTCGATGCTTTCTTACGGCCATGCAATTTGTGCAAAAATTCTAGTGTTTTGTCTAATTTATCTTGGGGGAGACTAAGCTGTAATTGGACCGAGTCGACGTAAATACCAAGAAAACGAACCTTGGTGCCGACCTCACTGACCTTCCTGAAACTAACAAAGAAACCAAGCCTCCTGAGGATCGCTATCAGTGTTCTCTGAGCCTTCCGCACCTCACTAGTGGTACTTCCTACAAGACAGAAGTCATCGAAATAGTTCACAACCCCGACCAATCCCTCACGCACACAACATCGGACTACAAAATCAGAAATCTTAGCAAAGATATAAGGGCTAGAGGGTAATCCCATACTGAGGCGATTGTCTAGGAAATAGGCAAAGTCCTCACCCAGTGTCTTACGATGTCTCAGACCCTGACGACGCCGATCATCGGGGTGGATCGATACAGCACGATAGGCATCTTTTATGTCTACGGTTCCGAGACAATTCCCCCTCTCTAACATGTCAGTCACGTCGTCTAAGCCCTTATAAGAGAATTTGGTACAAACTTCATGAGTGTAATTAGTAACGGATAGCGAAGAGGGCCTACTGCAGTCGATTACTACACGACCACCACCGTCATCCTTTGGGACGACAAAAGCATCATGAGTGCATATTGGAAGGTCATGAACAACCGAGATGACACCAGCTGCCTCCTCATCACTAAATTTGTTAGTAATGATTTCATTCTCCCAAGCTGATTTCTTTTTAGCACGCTCAGGCATATAGCTACTGTCACACATGGGGTTGATCACCCAAAACCCCAAAGTCACTCCTATCATGAGATAGACCCAGTCGGGATCAGTGTCGCCTCTCATAAATAGCTCTACAAAAAACCTGCATGGTTTAAGTTGGCTAGCGACCCCCGCGATAGCATGCACACATGAACAGCAACCTTGCACACAATCCTTAGTGACCTTAATTGCCACTGGTGGCGCACCAAGCCATTCCCTAATTTGTACACACAGGCCACCATGATCGTCAGGCTCTACAAATAACAGATCATCACTACTGGCGCCACATGGTTGCACCCATTGCAAACCATCCCCAATTGCGGAAGAATGAGACTTGCTTATGTTAACATCACCCACACCAAGAGCCTCAACCCCAGGAGAATCATCAACATTAAAGGTTATGCGTTGAACATGATCACCGGGGAACGAATCAAGCAAGTCAGTATCGGTTATGTTAGCAATATCTGTAGCACATTCAACACAGTCATTGGTTAGAAATAGTTCTCTGTCCCAGTTCGGGTCACTATGAGAGCATCCGGCCGGCACACAACAGGTAGGCCGGCTGCTTTTAGTCCCTCGGTCGTCAAAGGTGTCATAGTTATCACCGTCCAGTGTCCTTAGTAGATCCGAGCTTGGCGGTCAATCTTTACATTTTGAACGTTTGTGAGCTTTTGAGCCGCAGCGAGAGCAATTGTGGGCGAACCTGCAGTCGTCCTCAGTCCTGGTGCAACCTGAATGACCATTCCATGCGTAGCAAGCCCTACGTGCACTGCTACCCATCGAACGCTTTTGGCCAGTAAAGTTCCCGCCTCCAGCCTTCCTACTTTTCATGTTATGGGGGCCGTAATGTACAATGCTCTCGTCTTCGTGTGCCTTACCGAAAGCTTCAAAACCAATGGTTTCAGCAAGTTTACGAATCGCCAGCACGTGATCTACATGAGCAATATCCTTGTAATGATCGTCCCTTGCTCTGGTGGAAATAAAACTAATGTGCTGGATAATCGCCTTGTAGTTACTCACGCTAAGTCCCGGTATGTCAAGGCACCAAAGACACGATGCCCTAATTAATTCATGAGCATTCAACTTGCGAACGTCCTTTCCTGATGCATATCGCTTGAGTGACCACTTACTTCGTCGTCGCCTCGAAGAGCTGCCATCACTGCTGGATCTCGAAGATCGTCTCCTCCTGCTCGATCCTCTTGAACGTCGGCGCGATCTGCGATGTAGGTCGCCGTCATCCCCCTCCGTTCCATGGGTCCATGTTGATGGGGGAAGTGCAGTCTCAATCGCCCTCTGGTAGTCGTCTGCGGGCCCAACTGTCGTTGCGGCAGGGTGTCCCGTCACAACTTTTGTCATCGCAGAGCAGTCTTGCCTAACGGTCGTCCTCCCTCGATTCCGTCGTCTTTCACGCTCGGCAATTAATTCCTCGAATTCCTCCTCGAGGGCCGATACCCTCAGTTCAGCCTTAAGTGCCTCGATGCCTTCGCGCGCGATCCTCTCTCGTTCCTGTAGTGACAGCGAAGCCATAGCTGATACCGGCGGCTCCACGTCACCCTGGTCGCTCCTGTCGTCAGCCGACTTGGTAGTCTTCACAGCTCCAGTACTCCTGGTCGACCTGCCTGGTTTAGTCAATTGGAGCTCCGCGCTCTTCATAACACACAATGCTGAGTCGTGTTTCTTGTGTGGAACGCCACAGTCGCTGCAGTAACCTGTAATAGGCATATTGCGGCCAAGGTATTTCTGGATGTAAGTCGCACAAGCACATGTAGCCTTAACTTAGAAATTCATGGTCAGGAATGTAAACTTGTCTTGTTGGCGTTGATATATGCATTAGTATTATAGACCTTAGGTGTTGCTAGGTCAGCAATATTTAAGCTAAGTACAAATATTTTTTTATATATATGTACTTTAACCGGCTTAGTGGCAAGGACCTTGGTACGGTTCTAGAGATGCCAGGTCATAAGAAATCGGATCGTCCTACGGTCCGCTTGTTTCGGAGAAGCACGGGATGTGAACCCGGCCGTACCAAGGTCCGTAATCGCCGTCACATGCCTTACTACGGTCCGGAAACGTTAGAATTAGGATATAACATATATATGGATATGCGAACCGATCATGACTTCAAGATTAAATTGTCGAATAATTAAATAAATGGATAATATTTATGTCAAATTTGGGTCATATTGCCATGCTGTATTTGACACATACAGATCCGTTATCCATTACGAATTCAAACGAACTGACGAACCGTCGAAAAGGTAGAACTATGAAGCTTCAGCTCACAAACCGACATGGTTAGATTGACCGATCCTCCTTGGTATATGGAGAAACGACACAGGTACTCGACAAACAGGAATTCAAACCGACAAGCAAGGTGAACCGAGAAACGGTCGAATATATGAAAGTTCAGCACGATACCGTCAACGCTCAAATCGCTCGATCCTCGCTTGGTTTAGGATCTGACACACAGATCGTCGACACACAGGTAGCAGTATAGCAGAGTCGTCCGATGCACAGGACGACACAGGTAGGACCAGGTAGACCAGGTACCAGGTCCAACACAGGTAGAATGTACACTGTGTTGTCAGTTTGAAATCGAGTAGCGAACTGACTTAGGCTTGCCCGTTCCCGGCGTTGCCAAGGCAACCGGGGCAAATCGAGGCAAGTCAGCGATTGGACATAATAACTTAGAGACTAAATGGTAGAATAATAATAGTAATAATAATAAGGAATATATACTCCGCCTACTTATATATGCATATTTAATTATACATCCCATAATTGCTAATACAGCACATATTATGACGAACATATTTTTCACCAAATCATGATAAAACCACTGTTATCATTTAAAATAAAAGTTACCCCTTCGATTCAGACAAAGTATTCTCCGCAAGGTGCATCAAAGACTGCACAGATTTATAGGAGACGCCAACATTTCGCAAGAAAGGAATATGCAATGTTGAATGATAACATTAACAAACTTCTTCTTGAAGATTTATACTACCTATTATGGATAAGTCTGAATAGACTTGTTTTCACCATTAGACAGTTTGTCGAAAGAAAGCCCGAGCCTACACTTTTACCGACCCAAGGGATTTTTAACCTCCCATACCACATATACATGGTCTGAGAGCAACAGGACTTTGATGACGCTGTAAGTTATACACAGCAGTGGAAATCCAAATTGGCAGAGGTGGAGGCACGGGGAATCGAACCACTGACCTTCAGATTAGGAGTCCGACCTAGAAAAATGTCAGACACTCTAACCACTCCGCCACAGAGAACACCACAAACTAATTAGAAAAGGCATAGATGACGTTGACATTAATCACCATTCAAAAGAGTAATACTATGCGTGGTGATAGTTAAATCTTTATTTGGTTTGCCATTCATCGCGCTTTGGAAAAGAGCTTTGGAGTCAGTGGTACAGGCGTGAGGCTGAGTCAGGCGAGGAGGAAGAAGCCAGGTGGCAGCATCAGGCGAGGCAGAAGGCCTGACCCGTCGATGAGTAGATGCGTGTCATCAGTTTGTGTAGATATGAACTGGATAATTACACTTGTATAATTGCGTATATACAACATATATATATATATATATATGTTCTATATCGACCTACCTAAGGACCGACTTTAAGTGGTCTATTTAGGGAGGTGTTCGGTTTACGGAGTTAGAATATGGTTACAATGGTATTGTTGGGACCCAAATATAGCGATCAATATAGGGGAGTGGTCAATCTGTGGAGGTGGTCGGTTAGAGAGGTTTTACTGTATATATATACACACACAGTAAAAACTCTCTCAACCGACCGACCATGGGACCGACTTTAAATGGTCCATTTAGGGAGGTGGTCGGTCAGGGAGTTTATTTTATTGTTACAATGGTATTGTACGGGCGATCATTTGGGACCCAAATAAAGCGATCGATATAGGGGAGTGGTCGATATGTTGAGGTGGTGGGTTAGAGAGGTTTTACCATATATATGTATCCATATACATATATGTAAGAGGATAACAGTTGAATAGTTCAGGCACAAAAACCGATAAAGGCGACCCATTGGGACAGAAATGAAACCATGACTATCACTTATCAGGTTTGAAGGTGCATGGTCCGATGGCTTTTGAGTTTTCCCAACCTTTTTGAGATAAATATATTAAATTGATCGTTATGATCTACTTACCATTACCCTGAAGTGGTTTTGATGACTGCAAACTCATTTGAAGTAAATGCATTCAAAATAATTTCGGCAAGCTTGCCGAAACTCCTGGGCTGGAAGCCAAGGCTGTGACACCATTTGCGATCTCGCCATGGTCAGGCGGTGTACTGACCTCATTACCATACTGAACTCTGGAGAGTGCCTCAGTCTTGCTCAGGCTGATCATGTGGTGTGTGAAACTAGGCCATGACCACCAAGAGCCTCAGAGAGGTCACGAGATTGACCTGCATCTTAGAGAATGAGTTCTGAGGCAAATGGCTTCCTCTAGTAGTGGTGTGAATGTAGATTCTTGTCAAATCGGATTTATTCCATAAATACAGCAGCTAATTCATTAGTGCGGGCACCAGTATCTAAGTTAGATATGTAGGATCAAATGTAGGTTGTGTTTTAGTTTTGAAAATATATTTATACCATCGGACCATGCAACTTTAAGTTGAGGGTGCCATCACTCCGCTAATCAAAGGTGTTCGCTTGGAGAAACTGACACTGCACATCCACTATAGAAATGTATAATGCACTACCCGATATGAAATTGATGGACTTGAACTGGAAAACACAACAACAAATTGTCCCATTTGACAGAAAACAGCTCAAATGGATTTGTCGGGTTTTGTACCTGATCCCTTTATGTGTGTGTATATGGGTCGTTCTCAGAAACTGTGTACCACTTGAGGTAGTCTACTTGAAATGCATATTTCAAAGAAACCCATTATTGGAGTGTCAATATTTAGATTTCATCATTTAGCCCAATAATGTGGGAGATATTTTAGATCAAAAGTAAATGTTAATATTGTGTATTATGTATCTTATTGGGATGGATGTAGCTAAATAAATAGAAAATTACATCACTAATTTGTGGCATTGTCAACGGCATTGTCAACAGCATTGAAAAAAAAGTGTCACAAACTTAATGAAAACCTCTGAACAACAGCACATTTCACTTCGAATGGTCATATACAATTTCTTCATTATGTTGAAGACATTTACTTCTAAAATAATTTAAAATATTATGACATAGTTAACCTTTTCGGGAGTCATTAACAACGCAACATTTCGTTTCCACTTGCAAGTACTATGAAACTCTGTATCAAACACTGAGTACAGATAAAATACAGAAACTATTTTTACCATTTGACACTATGCATGGACCCAGTTATTGTATAATAAAGATAAATCCTGAAATTGGCCCGAAACATTGAAATTCGAGCCGAATATTTGTGTAAAATTGTTGATTCTACTTGGACTGTTACATTGTTCATATTTTTCTGCCTTTCTCTTTAATCATTACAAATAACACAAAACCATAGCAATGAGGTTTCAAATTATTATTGCTATTGTTTATAAAGCAAGTAACATGTGAAATGTTCTAAAAATGTCAAGCTTTGTGTGGAAAACATTTGATTTTGGAATAAGATTGGTTTCCACACTATACTGCTATTTATTGGTTGTGAACATCATTTGACTTACTTAAGGATGTCAGAATATGTTTATTTTCAATTATTCAGATGCAAAAGGACATACACATTGAGGAAGCTTGTATATAGGACTTCGACAGCATTTTGATTTTGTGGTACTGATGTCACAGTATTGGTACATAGCTTCTCGAACGACCCATATATACAGTAAAACCTCTCTAAATCGCCGACCATGGGACTGACTTTAAGTGGTCCATTTAGGGAGGTAGTTTGTTTAAGGAGTTAGAATATGGTTACTAATACGATGGTATAGTTGGGACCCAAATAAATCGATCGATATAGGTCGAGCTGTGGAGATGGTCGGTTAGAGATGTTATACTGTATATATTATATATATACATGAGAGAAAGATATGTAAGATGCTACATAATATACACATACATACCGTACATGTCCCAATAGAAGCACGCTACCAAATAGAAGCACACACCCCATTTCAAGATTGAAAACATGCACAAATTTACGATCATATTCAGACTGAATGCACATAAAATAAGACAATCCCACTTTATTTCAGACTCACAACAAAAACAAATCCATGAAATTCTTTAACTTTGAATAGACGCGCACCCATGTGTCTGCACTCGTGCAGTGCGCGTCTATTGGAACATATATGGTAGTCGATATCAGGCCACTACATTTGTCACATGCCATATTGCACTAGTTTTATGTGAACACGTACCCGTTCCGGTAAATATGATTAGGTTCCGGTTCCGGTAAACACGATTAGGTTCCGGTTCCAGTAAACACGATTAGGTTCTAGTTCTGGTAGATATGATTAGGTTTCGGTTCCGGACAAAGTACATGGATCGTGATGTATCTACACAATTTTGATTGGCCGATTGCGATTGGCTCCTGACGTGTAGTAAAGGTCAAGAGCCAATATATATAACTATTATATGTCATACATCTATATATATATATATATATATATATATATATATATATATATACACACACACACACAGTAAAACCTCTCTAAATCGACCGACCTCGAGACCGACTTTAAGTTTAAGTGGCGGTCCATTTAGGGAGGTGGGAGGTTTAAGGAGTTAGAATATGATTATAATGGTATTGTTCGGACTCAAATAAAGCGATAAAAATAGGGGAGTGGTTGATATGTGGAGGTGGTCGGTTAGAGAGTTTTTACTGTGTGTATATATATATATATAAATATATATATATAAATATATATATATATATATAAATAAAGGCCCGCTACAGTACAAAGGAACAAGAACAAGACAAAGTAGTGGTATGAGTTATATATTCTCTGGCTAGGAATATCAGCCTAACAATAAAAGGAAAACTTTCCCAACGCGAGTGATGTATTCAGGGTAGGCGGGTACCGGGCGCAGCCGGGGGTGGCGCCACCAGTCGCGAGATTGGAGGAGGCAGTACAGTATGTATTGTAATAATAACAATAATTAGCACATAATAATAATTAAGAGGGGTTAATTCCCTTCCGCGCCTTTATACTTTCACCACTATTCTGTTTTGGGGTGTCAGTGATGTTATTAAGAAAAATGTCCCCCCCCGACCTCCGGGCAGTTGCTGCGGAAATTATCATTATCGTGAGTGTCATAAACGCTGCCACCCGTGTTCAGATGTGTGGTATTAATAGCTGTTTCAGCATCCCCCATTGCGTCTGGGCTGTTAACATGGGAGCGGCCTTGTCTAGTCGTAAATTCTGTGTTACTACCAGGAACATTATCGTTCTCACCCGAGACATAGGTGCGGTAGTCGCCACTATCGGCCTCGTGGCAGTGGTTTTGTGTATTAGTGAGACTAGTGGTCTCGTTGGTTTTGTCATAGATAGCATCCCCCACACCCTCTGGGTTGTCTCTGTGGAGGCGGCCTCGGCCACCAGTGTGCCTTTTGGTATTATCAGGATCATTTTCCCCAATAATTAAACTATGCAGGGTGTGGCTAGTGCATTGTTCAGACTGGTGGGTGCAAGTATTGCCACCGGCGCCGTAAGAGATGGAGTTACAATTACAGGAAGACAAGTGGCGGCACTTCCGTCGGAAAGCAATATTTCACAATTTGTAACAGGTTTTATAATTTGTACGCTTGTTTTGAATTTTCCCTCCCCCCAGGCATGCTCACCATGGTCAGGATGAGCACGTATGGGCAGGTCATGAATAGGAAAGGTGCCATCTAATAAAGCGTGTTTTATATGAGTAACATGGACCTGATCATCGGTTGTAATGGAAACATTATTGTGATGGTGGCCCTCTGCAGAGTTGTGCTGGTCAATTACGAGTACAGGTTTTTCAACATGGCATTCAGCAATACGAGCAACAAGATCGGGATCATCGGTTGTAATGCAAACATTCTTATCATGGCGGAAGTTGGTAGAAATAATTCGGTCAGTCACAAGTACAGGTTTTTCAGGATCGAAGTCAGTAATACCGCCCCCAACACTGTTTACACATACACTAATGGCACTGTCTATCATGATGTTTTTTCCATCACTGTCCGAGGTAGGGGAGCGAAATCGTCAGTCATGGGTGCATTTAGACTGCTTGTGAGATCTGTTCCCGCATTTTCCACAGCTATGGCTATAACTGCAGTTTTCCTCAGATTTTGGGCAGCCTGCATCACGGTTCCAGTGGAAACAAGCCCTCTTACTACCGCCCGTCCTACCCATGCGTTTACTCCCACCGGTGGCCCCTCGTTTATATTTCATCTGTTGGGCCCCATAGTGGATCACGCTCGCCCCTTGGAATGCCTCTGAGAAAGCTAAGAAGCCATGTGCCTCCCCCTTCTTGCGGATGGCCGTATCATAAGCGACATGGGCGGCATCCTTAAAATCATCAGTCGTGGTGCGGAGGGACAGGAAATGGATATGCTCAAGACACACAGGATGGTCTTTTACGGTCAAGTTATCGATATCTAGGCACCAGAGGGACGAGGCAGCAATCAGCTCATGGGGGTTTAGTTTTTTAACGTCCTTACCACCAACAGTGAATTTTTTGAGGGACCACTTACTTTTGCGACGCCTCGTGCTGCTGCTGCTCCGGCTTCTGGAGTCCGACCCACTGTGGCGCCGGCATCTCCTCCCGCGCGATCGGCGGCGTGCCCTGAGACCGTAGTCTGAGTGTTCGTCCGCCCCAGGGCTCGGGGTAGCGGTGGCGTCCTTTGCACGGGCCTGGCGGGTGTCACTGTCCGTGCTTTGGTGTGGCTCACGGTCCCCGCCTCCATGGTGGTGGGCTTCCCGACCCGCTCACCGGCGCATGAGTCTTTCCCGCTTCTCCTCCAGCTCGGCCAGGCGGTCCTCCAGCTCCATGGCATGGACCTCCGCCTGCGCCTCCTTCACACGGTCCTCCATCGAGAGCGACTGCATCGCGCTTGAAACGTCCGTGTCCTGTTTTGCCTTAGCCATCCTCTCCGCCAACACCCTCCTCGATATGCGCGAGGCCTGTCCGTCCATTGCCTCAGCTATCAGCTGGTTGCGGGTGCAGGTGTCTAAATCACCTTTCGCGTGCTCAAAACCACACAGGCCACAGTAGCAGAGAGGCATCCGGGTGCGGCGGCAGTGGCAGCTAGATGAAGGATGTCCGTTCGCTTCAAATTTCCCGACGCGAGTGATGTCTTCAGGGTAGGTGGGTACCGGGCGCAGCCAAGGGTGGTGCCACAAGTCGCGAGATGGAGGAGGCTGTACAGTATGTATTGTAATAATAACAATAATTAGCACATAATAATAATTAAGAGGGGTTAATTCCCTTCCGCGCCTTTATACTCGCATAATGCGCTATACATCACATATATATATATATTTCACTACACACAGGGTAGGTAGGCAAGAGGCTGCACTGGCCTAATATATATATGTATATGTGATGTATAAGCATTATGCGAGTAAAAAGCCACGTAAGGGAATTTCTATGTTTTATTACACTGTATTATGTTATTCCTATACTATATTATTGGCCAATAGGCTCTCTGCATGTATTTGCCTCCCACCCAACCGCCGAACCATACTTCCGCCGCTACGACTGTCACTTGCGACTGGAACTTTTATATATATAAGTAATTATATATATAGTATTAGGCAGGAGCTTCGGTCCACATCATCACACAGGTAGACATGGGTAGGGTGATGGCAGCACGATACCAAGGTGGTGTTGTGGTTAGGACAATCACAATAGAAGGCCAGAATTATGGGTAGAAGTCTTGGTCTAAGCAATGTTTTTCACATGCTTGCAACACCTTCCACAATATATGTGTATATATGGTATATATATATAATGTTTTATATTGTTTGGTTGTTTGTTTCATCATCATCATGCTGTCAGTCGCGATGCGACAAAGACAGCTTTCATTACTTGACTGCACTCTCCATTTAGCTCTCTGATGTGAGAGTGATGTCCATGAGTCGGTCTTAATGACTCTCAGCTTCAGGTTTAAATTTCATGAAAGCTGCCTACAAAAGTGTTGCAGTGCTGCTGGCTTTTGCAAGTTACCAGCACTCTTGCGGCACTCTCTCGGGGAGCAAATAGAGGTTTCACACCAGCAAGAACATGTCAAGACAGGTGCAAAACTATTTGTCCCTGCAGTTGCTGGTTGGGAGATGTTGGGAGTTCCATACATCAACCGCCCTTAATGCTACCCCAGTGACATGGTTTTCTGTTCAGGGTTTGCTCCCTTAGCCTTCGGTTCTGTCAAGAACCTGTACCACAAGGCAGTGGTTTACAACTCTGCAGGGCAGGGGTGTCAAACTCCCTGAGGGGTTGCAATACCTGCATACCTGTTTGTTTAACGACCATATATAAAATGTATAACATATATCTAACAACAAATTGACAGCCCTTCTGATTCACAAGTGTTGCCACCAACCGTCATTCAGTTGGTGTCAGGCCACTACTTTAGTTTCACCAAAATAGATCAATTATTTATATGTGATCTCTCAGCAAAACATTGTTGCCATGACACATAGCAACACTACTCAAGTTCCCAAACCTTGATAGCGAATATTCTATGGATGATAATAGTTGGTAAATACATGAGACAAGTGGTCAGGGTTATTCTGGGTGGGTTCAGAATTTAGGCATTTATAGACTTACAATAGAACCTGTACTCAGCGACCCCTGTGACAAACAAACCCCTGCAATGTGTGGACAATGTTTCAATGTACAAACTGTCGGGTTGTTTTTTTCATTTCATCGTCGTTCGGATGATCGGAGACCTGCCATGTGCGGACAACATTGGTCTGAATATAGAGTTGTCCGTTGAAGAGAGGTGCTATTCTATTTCCACTGATCCTCTATATGGTGCATGGGTGGGTGCCTGCGGCATAGGGTACTGTGGCATAGGGTACTGTGGCATATGCTAAAGTGGCATATGCTACTGTGACATAGGCTGCTGTGGCATAAGTTAATGTGTTTTCAATTACGATATATTCAAAATTAAACCTTTGAAATAAAGTTACTTCAAACTAAAGGCCCAGTCACACCTCACCGGATTGGAGGAAATGGACAGAAACTGAACAATGTCCGGTTTGTGTCTGTACAAGTCTTGAACAGCACAAAACTAGGAATGGATGCCGCAGGACTGACATCTATGGTTCTTGTCTAGTTTGATTTTGTTTCGTCTGGTGGCTATCCGTTCATGTCCGTTTCCTGTCCGTTTCCTGTCCGTTTCATATCCATTTAACGTCCATTCGTCCAGCAGCCATTTACCCGATAGCGCAACATTTTGACATATTTTAATACATTTTGAATCTTATCACCACCACACTAGACAATTCTGTCTGTTGCTCAATCCGGCAAGGTGTGATAGCCATTTAAGGCAGTGTAAGATATACCAATGAATATAATACATTTGCTTGCATAACTTACACGGTAGAAACTCAAAGCCATCGCCTTATGTAACTTAATATTGTGTATATATTATGTATATACATAATATATATATTATGTATACACACATGTTGACCATCACAAATCCGGCATCATTGGCGATGTAGGGGCCAGATAAGGGATTTTGCCCAATAACTGATCTTTACATTAGAATGCACTCAACCCAACTCCTAACCACTTCATACTCCCTTTAAAATAACCTGTAAATAGACTACATCACGGTCCCAGCGGCGCGGTGCATTGTGGGATGCATCAGAGCAAAACAAAGCCATGAGAAGCACATGGCACATGTTAATACACTGGGTGCAGCTATGAAATGTGCTAGTTTCAGCTCATCTCAGCTCTTGTTTGAAACATAGAATACCAACTAAAAAAATATATATAATAAATTAAGATATTAATCTTTTATCCAGCAAAGCATTTACATCAATATAATCAGCACATCTTATGCCATGTGCATTTAGATTTTAGACACATTTAGGCACTCAGACTAGTTTTAGAGCCATAGCCAGAGTCAGTTTTATTTATTTTATTCCTGTTTTTATTTATATTCTATGGTTTATGGAGAGTTGTGTCTTAAACATATGCATCCTTCTGTCCATGTTTATGCCAAATTGTTATCTATTTCTAGTTATTTTGAATAAAATGCCAGTTTTTCCCTACGCATATCGGCAAACTCAATGGGCGTACGCCGTTGCTTTGCTCCCAACGCCGTTTTCAGCGCGTGCACAGTCGGAACCGTGATGTAGTCAATCAGTACATGTTAGTTAATAAAGGACAAAGACAAATTAGATATCAGGAACTGATGATGATAGTGACAGCTCATCTGAGAGAACATAATGTTGAAGGCACTGGATTTTGAAGTGTTGATTGACTCCTCATTCTTTATTTCTTGTTCACTTATAAAACTGACCGGGAACTTTGAAATTGTTTGAGTGGAAATTAGTGCCATGTTAACCTGTATTATATATCATTATATGTAATAATATATATGCAATAATATATATACATATGTAAAAGATTGACCATCCGAGTGGGTCGGTAGGCGATAACGACCAGACACAGCTGTCTTATAGGAGGTCAGAGCCCCTGACAGGTGGCGCCGCGTGGCCAAACCTGGAACTAAGCGATGTCATACACTAGCTGTGGTTCACAATTTAACAAAACAAATATAACTGAAGATGGTAGTGTCCTTCTTTATATTCCCATAATAGATCATAGAGCATGTATATAAAGACTGCAGGACGGACACTATTCCAGTTAAAAAATACAACTGGGATATATTGCCTCCGGTAATTTTGGCAATTGTTTGTGAGTTAGATTTCGCTGTTGTCAGTAGATCTAAACTGTTGCCACATGTCTAACCACTTCAAAATTGCACCAGAGATGGTTTTCGCTATCATTTGACATGGGTCTAACAATTTTGCAATTTTGCGTAAATTTCAATGTGGGCACGTGAACGTGATTGACAAAACCGTCAAAATAGATACCTTTATCTTTACGATGTGAATATGGCCCTTGCTGTCAACAAAGCATTAAACCATCAGCGATCAATCAACTAATCAATCAATCAATCAGCATATCTCAGGTGTGATGTCACACAATGACACAGCAAAACGGCACGACACCAGAAAAGTGACGTCATCCCCCACACACATGCAACAACAGTAGCAACCAACCAACCAACCAACCAACCAACCAACCAACCAACCAACCAAGGAGTAGCGGCAGGCGAATGAATATGATGCAGCCGGTCTACTGCATGACGTAGACATTGTCATCATGCAGCGACCTGACGTCATCAACGTCGCTCGTCGAGTACCGGCCGCGGATTATGACAGTGAGTACCTTGACGACGAAGAAGAGCGCCGTAACCGACAGGAAGACAGCACTCACAACGAGGCTGATGTTCTCGTGCACACTCCCCATCGCCTCTCCTGCCTGGAACGTCGCCATGTTGCCGACGAGAGCGCCGACAAAGACGACTATGACGACAACGTACGGCGTGAAGACGTAATATAGCGCCTTCCCAGTGAAAAGTAGGTCAGCCAGGAACCAGACCAACATGTAGAACATGATCAGGCCGAGTCCGATTGCGCAGGCGCTCCGCGGCGCGTCGGTTTCGGCGTCGCCGGGGAACAGCTCCCGGGAGGCGAGCACGGCGCTGAAGGCGTACACAGTCACGACGGCAGTCCAGGCAGCCATGGCGGCGAGGCCGTTGTGGGTGAAGAGCTGGTTCCACAGCAGGTCGTGCGGCTTGTTGAGACTGCGCAGGTCCGAGATGCTTTTAATGAACGCCTGCACAGCGATGGCCAGCGCCAGGTGGAAGAGTAGAGACGCTGCGCCCAGAACGAGGGCGCCCCACTTGGCGTCTGTCGGCCGCACGAGCCCACTCTCCCCCCAGAAGACGTTCCAAGCCGCCGTGGCTCCCAGACCGATCAGGAAGGTGAGGTAGACCTGGAGGAAGAGGAAGTGGTTGGTTTTTGGAGTTTTACATCCTGGCATCATCTAAGGCCATATCAAGACGGGTAGCAACTTGTGATAGTGCGCACTCATGGCGATTTTATTATAGTGCTGCCCCACTGGGAAATCAGGCCACCGACACCATGGCCCAATATCAGTCACATTATCCTGACACTGAGCTAATCAGTCCTTGCGCTATCCTGTTAATGGAGAGCACCAGGATATGGAGTGACAAGTATCAATTTTGTAAGTCATTGGTTTCACTCAACCAGGAACCGAACTCCCAACCTTCTGCACGTGAGTTCCGCGCTCTCCCGATTAGGCCACCACACCAGGTGAGGAAGAGAGAGCGGAGAGCGGAGAGAGGAGAGTGGGGAGTGAGTGAGTGAGTGTGTGTGTGAGTCAGTGTGTGTGTATGTGAGTCAGTGAGTCAGTGTGTGTTAGTGAGGTAGTGAGTCAGTGAGTGCATGTGTCAGTCAGTGAGTCAGTATGTGTGAGTCAGTGAGGTAGTGAGTGTGTATGTGAGTGAGTCAGTGTGTGTGTGAGTGAGTGAGTCAGTGTGTGTGCATGTGTGTGTGAGTCAGTGTATGTGTGCATGAGTCAGTGAGTCAGTGAGTGTGCGAGTCAGTGTGTGTGAGTCAGTGAGTGCATGTGTGTGAGTCAGTGTGTGTGAGTGAGTCAGTGTGCGTGAGTCAGTGTATGTGTGAGTGAGTGAGTTCGTGAGTCAGTGAGTGTGTGTGCGCGTGTGTGAGTGAGTGTCTGCATGAGTGAGTGTGTGTGAGTCACTGTGTGTGTGAGTCAGTCAGTGTGTGTGTGAGTCAGTGAGTCAGTGTGTGCATGTTTGAGTGAGTCAGTCAGTCAGTCAGTCAGTCAGTGTGTGTGTGAGTGAGTGTGTGTGAGTCAGTCAGTGTGTGTGTGAGTCAGTCTGTGTGTGTGAGTGTGTGAGTGTGTGAGTGTGTGAGTGAGTCACTGTGTGTTTGAGTGAGTGAGTGAGTGAGTGAGTGTGTGCGGGTGTGAGTGAGTGAGTGTGTGGCATTGAGACCGACCATCGAAATGAGGTAGACCTGCTCACAGGGTGTGACCTTGAGCTAAAACAACATAAACCTCGCACCCAGAGGTGGGTGAACTCGGGTTCCGAAAGCATGACCTTGTGTTCAGAGAGCGTGCGTGATCTTGGGCTACTCACAGTGCAGGGCATGGTGGCAGCCAATTCGTAGAGGAAGACACTCTTGCTCCTCCTACAGGTGAGCACCATGCCGTAGAAGATCCAGATGAGCTGCAGGAAGAAGACAGCGATCCACATCCAGAAGGTCCACCACACCTCCATCATGCAGCCCACGTCAACCCACTTGAGGGCACGCGGCGCCTTGAACCAATCTGTGCAGGACAGGAGGACAGGAGAACAGGTGTTACTGGTAAGTGCTAGTTAGACCACTGTACAGCGTGCATTACAATACAGTATAGCATGGGTTTTACTTGACGGTATATCATGTATTACATGGTAGTATGGCTTTATTATGTAACAGGAGAGCAGGTGTTAGACCACTCAACATGGTGAATTACACTATGGTATAGCATGGGTTTATGTGCCTGTATATCATGCATGAGGTGGTAGTATAGCATTATTACATAACAGGAGAACATGTGTTAGTTGGACCACTGTACAGCATGCATTACACTATGGTATAGCATGGGTTTTCATGACAGTATATTATGCAGTATGCGGTAGTATAGCGATATTATGTAACAGGAGAACAGGTGTTAGTTAGACCATTGTACAAGGTGCATTACATGACAGTATAGCATGGGTTTATATGACAGTATATCATGCATTACATGGTAGGATAGGGTTATTACATAACAGGACAGCAGGTGTTAGTTTGACCACTGTACGGTGTGCATTGCACTACGGTATAGCATGGGTTTAAATGACGGTATATCATGTATTAGGTGGTAGTATAGCTTTATTACGTAACAGGAGAGCAGGTGTTAGTTAGACCACTGTATGGTGTGCATTGCACTACGGTATAGCATGGGTTTACATGATGGTATATCATGTATTAGGTGGTAGTATAGCTTTATTACGTAACAGGAGAGCAGGTGTTAGTTAGACCACTGTATGGTGTGCATTCACTACGGTATAGCAGGTTTACAGACGGTATATCATGTATTAGGTGGTAGTATAGCTTTATTACGTAACAGGAGAGCAGGTGTTAGTTAGACCACTGTACGGTGTGCATTGCACTACGGTATAGCATGGGTTTACATGATGGTATATCATGTATTAGGTGGTAGTATAGCTTTATTACGTAACAGGAGAGCAGGTGTTAGTTAGACCACTGTATGGTGTGCATTGCACTACGGTATAGCATGGGTTTACATGATGGTATATCATGTATTAGGTGGTAGTATAGCTTTATTACGTAACAGGAGAGCAGGTGTTAGTTAGACCACTGTACGGTGCGCATTGCACTACGGTATAGCATGGGTTTACATGATGGTATATCATGTATTAGGTGGTAGTATAGCTTTATTACGTAACAGGAGAGCAGGTGTTAGTTAGACCACTGTATGGTGTGCATTGCACTACGGTATAGCATGGGTTTACATGATGGTATATCATGTATTAGGTGGTAGTATAGCTTTATTACGTAACAGGAGAGCAGGTGTTAGTTAGACCACTGTACGGTGCGCATTGCTCTACGGGATAGCATGGGTTTACATGACGGTATATCATGTATTAGGTGGTAGTATAGCTTTATTACGTAACAGGAGAGCAGGTGTTAGTTAGACCACTGTACGGTGCGCATTGCACTACGGTATAGCATGGGTTTACATGATGGTATATCATGTATTAGGTGGTAGTATAGCTTTATTACGTAACAGGAGAGCAGGTGTTAGTTAGACCACTGTACGGTGCGCATTGCACTACGGTATAGCATGGGTTTACATGATGGTATATCATGTATTAGGTGGTAGTATAGCTTTATTACGTAACAGGAGAGCAGGTGTTAGTTAGACCACTGTACAGTGTGCATTACACTACGGTATAGCATGGGTTTACATGACGTTGTATCATGCATTAGGTGGTAGTATAGCATAATTATGTACACAGGAGAACAGGTGTTAGTTTGACAACTGTACAGCGTGCATTGGACTACAGCATAGCATGGGTTTACATGACGGTATATCATGCAGTATGTGGTAGTATAGCATTATTATGTAACAGGAGAACAGGTGTTACTTAGACCACTGCACAAGGTAAATTGCATTACGGTATAGCATGGGTTTTACATGACGGTATATCATGCATTAGGTGGTAGTATAGCGTTATTACGTAACAGGACAGGAGGTGTTAGTTAAAACTCTGCCCAGCGTGCATTGCACTACGGTATAGCATGGGTTTACATGACGGTATATCATGCAATAGTAGTAGTATAGCATTATTGTGTAACAGGAGAGCAGGTGTTTGTTAGACCACTGTACAGCGTGCACTACACTACGGTATAGCATGGGTTTACATGATGGTATATTATGTATTACATGGTAGTATAGCATTATAGTATTACATGGTATTATAGCGAGACATGGACTTTGAAGAAAGCAATAACAACAAAGCTTGAGGCATTTGAAATGTGGCAATACAGAAGAATGTTAAAAATTCCATGGACAGCAATGATAAGCAACGTGGAGGTCCTAACAAGAATGAAAATAAAGAGACAGATAATACAAACGAACAAAAACAGAAAAATTAAATACTTTGGCCACATGATACGACACCAGGAATCACAGAGAAGAATACTGGAAGGGAAGATAGAAGGGAAAAGACCAAGAGGGAGAAGGAGAACAACATGGATGGACAACATCACTCAGTGGACAGCAATGAGCTATGCGGAATGCGTGAGAGGAACGAATGACAGGAAGAGATGGAGGTCCATTGCAGCCAACCTTCTTCGAGAAGACGGCACCCATTGATTGATTGATAGCATTATTGTGTAACAGGAGAGCCGGTGTTAGTTAGACCACTCTCCGGTGTGCATTGCATTAAGGTATACCATGGGTTTTACATGACGGTATATGATGTATTACATGGTAGAATAGCATTATTATGTAACAGGAGAGCAGGTGTTAGACCACTGTACAGCGTGCATTACACTACAGAATAGCATGGGTCACACGGGTATAGCCAGGGGCGCAGTGGCATAATCGGTAGAGCGCGGGCCTCGCGTGCGGAAGGTCGGGAGTTCGTCTCCCGGTCGAGTCAAAACAATGACTTTAGAATTGATACCTGTCACTTCCTAGCCCGGCGCTCGACATTAATAGGACAGGGCAAGCACTGCTTAGCTCAGTGTCAGGATAATGTGACTGAGTGGGATAGCATGTCATAGTGCCAGCGGCCTGATTTTCCCAGTGGGGCAGCACTATAAAAGGTGCCATGAGTGCGTACTGCCACAGGTCGGTACCCGTCCTGATATTACCTTAGATGTTGCCAGGACATAAAACTCCAACAAACAACCAACTATTCCCACTGCTCGTCCAGGGTCATGTCGGAGGAGCTCAAGGTCAAGTAATTCCATGCTAATAATGCCGAGCGCCAGGCTAGGAAGCAAGAAGTATCAATTTTATAAGTCATTGGCTTGACTCGACCAGGAACTGAATTACCGATCTCCACTATGCGAAGTTTGCGCTCTACCGATTAGGCCACCGCGCCAGGTGCAGTGGGAATAAGTGTTGTTTGTTGTTTTATGTCCTAGCAACATCTAAGATCATATCAGGACGGTAGTGGGAATAAGCGTGGTGGGGGACGATCGGCGATTGTTTGTTTGTTGTTGTTTTACGTCCTAGCAACACTGAATGTCATATTAGGATGGGTACTGACCTGTGACAATATGCACTCATGGGGACTTTATAGTGCTGCCCCACTGGGAAATCAGACCGCAGGCAGCATGACCCGATATCCGACTCAGTCATTATCCTGACACTGAGCCAACCAGTCATTGCCCTATCCTAATAATGCCGAACGCCTGGGCTAGGAAGTGACAAGTATCAATTTTTAAGTCATTGGTTTGAATACGACCTGGGTTCGACCCCACGATCCCAAGGGTTCGGATCCCCCCGATCTCTCAAACCAAGAGACGGACGCTCAACTCATTCGGCCATCCCATCTTGTCAGTGATCGGCAAAGTGCTCACCTAACTTCTCCTTGTTGAAGTTTGGCAGGGCCTCGATGTCTTCCTGGTACCAGGCGAAGATGTGGACGATGGTGGTCATCAACAGCGACATGGTGGCGACGAAGATGATAAGCGTGTAGAGACAGCGCCCGCAGGCCGAAGGGGTGACCGACGACGTCATCGTTTGGTGCCTCTATGTGGGAGAAAAAAGAACTAAGATTGGTTTTCTTTTTTTTGTTAAGCTTTAAGCTAGGATTCCATATACGCGGTATGCGGTATGCGGTATGCAAATGCGAATGCGAATGTGGCAACAAAATCGAAAAGCATGTAAATGAATAGTGGTGCTTCCATGCGTCCGAATGCGAATGCGAACTCGAATGGATCGACCCATGGACCGATCAGTGCGAATGCGAATGTGATTACTGCTGTGTTTGCCATAGAAAACAATAGTAACTTTGATCTTCCTTCAAAAAATTGGAGGAAAAAAAACAAAAATATCATGGGTATTCTTTTTGGTGTGTTTGTTTGTTTAACGATCCCCCAGCACAAAAAGTAAACATTGGCTATTGGGGGTTGGCATATATCTATGCTGCATATACCACATTCACATTCGCATGCCGCATACCGCGTATATGGAATCTTAGCTTTATACTGCCTATCATGGATAAGTCTGAATAGACTTGGTTTCAGCATTAGCCAGTTGACTGATAGAAAGCTGGAGCCTACAGTTTTACCGACTCAAGGGATTTTTAATCTCCCACACCACATAGACATGGTATGAGAGCACCTGGCCTTTGATGATGCTGTAAGTTAGATAGTGAGTTATACACAGCGGTGGAAATCCAAATTGGCTGAGGTGATGGCTTGGAGAATCGAGCCACCGACCTTCAGACTGGGCGTATGACCTAGAAAAAAGTCAGACACTGTAACCACTCTACCACAGAGAACACCTCGCAGGGCGTAATCAATTAATCAACTCTTTTTGGCGCATGTGCACATCCTACAGACTCGGGTCGAATAATCAAATACACTTCTCCACGCTTGGGGTGGAAAAAATGGTGGCTTAATCCCAAGTTGGTTAAATCAAAGTCGGTTAATCCTAAGTATCAGTTAATCCAAACAAAATTGTTGGGCACCAGGCCACTTCCGGTACGTTTAAACCTAACTTTCATGTGGTTATAAGGTCATCTGAGTCTTTTTTATATGATAAATGGTAGTATTTTGCCGGCCCGTTGAAAATAGTTTGGATTAACCGATTGTTTGGGTTAACTGAGCTTGTTTTAAGGGGGTTATATTGTATATACATAAAAACCAATAATCAAAGTGTCCACATACACTGTATATTACATTCATAATGCACCAACGTTTTTGCCAAAGCCAAGTCAAAGTCGAAGCCAAAGCTCGGTTAAGGCAATGATCGGTTAATCCAAACACATTTCTAGGGTTTAAATGGGTTATACTCTATATAACTTAGATATCGCTGCACTTATGAAACATTGATCACCACATAGAATGGAATAAAAGCCAAGTTAATAGAACCTGTTACCGTAGAAGTCTACGGTGTCTGAGTTTTGGCACGCTTGCCAAAACTAATTTTACATGGTTAAATTTCAAATATCTCAAAAGTTAGCCATTTAAAATCCAAGTTACTTCAAACTGGAGTAAGGTAGATTATAACAATTAATTTAAAGCTGCATAGTCCGATGAAAGATCAAATTTTCAAAACCAAACCAATTATCTAGATTTGATTTGACATATCTAACTTAGATACTGATGCACTTATTAAGCATTTGTTTCTGTTTAGAAGGCAATACTGAGTCAATTTAACAGAACCTGTTACTGAAGAAGTCTATGGTGTCAGAATTTTGGCAAGCTTGCCAAAACTAATTGTCCATGTTTACGCTCAAAATATCTCAAAAGTTTACCATTTAAAATAAAAGTAACTTTGAACCAATGTAAAGTAGTTACTAGTGATCAATCTAATATATTTATCTCAGAAAAATGACAGAAATTAAAAACCATCGTACTATGCAAATCACTGCATGTGCGCAGTGTTAAATGTCTATTAGTACTACATGGGTCCGCAGGCACTGTGGAAGGCGTTAAGACCAGAGACCGGGAAACACCCCCAGCTCACAGCGTGTGCCGAGGAGAAACCAGAACACAAGTACACATTTTGGTTTATTTTCACTTTTTTTGTTTTGTCTTATTTTATTCAACTGCTACGTGGATTGCATATAGCCTTGAGCAATGACGAAACCAGATATAAAAACAACATACGAGTACATCCTCACTGTGTACTGAAGGTGGGGTTGGTGGTGGGGGTAGGGTGGGTGTGGGTGTGGGTGTGGGGGGGGGGGAGAGTGCTACTCTATCTCCTTCAGCAGATTCAATTGGAAATAATCAAGAGCAGTGCATGTCAGATATACCATGCGCCTGTACTTTGTTTGTTGTTTTATGTCCTAGTAACATGTATGGTCACATCAGGACGGGTGCCGACTTGTGACCGTGCACAGTCATGATGGCTTTAATAGTGTTGCCCAACCGGGAGACCAGGCTGCCAGCACCATGACCCAATAGCTCACTCAGTCACATTATCCTAATACTGTGATAACTAGTCCTTGTCCTATCCTAATAATGCCAAGCGCCAGGCAAGGTAGTGACAAGTATAAATTTGATAAGTCATTGGTTTGATTCGGCTGGGATTCTAACTCCCGACCTTCCGCACGGGAAACCTGCGCTTTGCCGATTCGATTCAGCCACCGCATCCGCTGCGTCTATGTCATGTATGGTAAGCTATATTAGTGTCACACATACCCCCACACCGCACAAAATAAAATAAAAGATAGAGCATCAAATACCAACATGCCACTCGCGATGAACTGGATCTTGATTTCTAAAACCAGGTCTGACCGGATAAATAAGACACTCCTTAGGAGATGACTAAAAAAAACAACAACAAACCAACAGACACCTAGACAGTCTGAAGAAAGCAGCCATTTACACAACCCATCCATTAGCAGTAGTCTTGCAGATTCCCAATGCAAGGATTCAATCTTGGCTATATTCTATATATTCTATACCTACTTGAATTTCTCCCATAATTATTTTAGTAAAAAGTAAAGCTTGTTTTATTTAACGACACCTCTAAAGCACATTGATTTTTATAATCGCCTATTGGACATCAAACATATGGTCATTCTGACATATTTCTTTTGGAGAAAACCCGCTGCCGCCACATAGGCTACTCTTTCCAATAAGCAGCAAGGGGTCTTTTTATATGCACTTTCCCACAGACAGGACAGCACATACCACAGCCGGCCTATGATGACCTTTGTTGACCTATCGGGTGTTTTTGAGCGTATGTGTAACCTATGAGGAGCGTACGAGGAGTGTATGAGAGCGTACTGTGACATTTTTTGACGGTTTTGATTGGCATATGGAACCTATGCATAGCGTATGCGTAGCGTATGCGTAGCGTATGCATAGCGTATGCATAGCATATGCGTAGCGTATGGGTAGCGTATGCGTAGCATATGCGTAGCGTATGCATAGCGTATGCATAGCGTATGAGCGTATGAGTAGCGTATGAGTCAAGATCGATGTCGATACCTATGGCATACGCTTGGAATACGCTGTGCATACGCTGTGCATACGCTAGGAGTACGCTCCCATACATAACTTGTAGGTTATGCGTATGCTACATATGCTAGAGATACGCCAGTGACGCAAGCTGAGCGTATGCGTAACCTACACCGGTGCACCCCTAGCGTACGAGGAGCGTACACCGGCATATGAGGAGCGTACGCGGACTCATAAGCCGGCACATGGCGGCGTATGAGTAGCGTATGAGAAGCGTATGCGTAGTGTATGAGTAGCGTATACGGCGTATGCCGACGTATATGACGTAACGCGCCTACGCCCCCATACGCTCCCGCAAAAAACACTAATGTGACAGCCCCTTAAGCTGCAACTCATGTTTAACCAGTGCACCAGTGTCTAAAGGCCCTGTCACACTTTACCAGATTGACGATACGGACAGACCCGGACAAAAATATTCTAAATCGGTGTGATACAGACTTGAAATGTATTGATTATGTATGGACGGTAAACGATGTTAATGGATGGTAATGGTTGATAATGTATCTAACGATCAACAGAAAATTCAGTATACAAAAAGAACTATAGCGAATGGCAACGGACGTGTAATGGATATGTAATGGACAGGAATGGATGGTAATGGATGGGAAATGAACAGGAATGGACGGGGAATGGACAGTAATGGATAATAACTGCATATGTCAGTCCGGCGCCATTTTCTTTTTTTTAAATATGTTTATTCTGCTGAATAAGTCTTTTGTCAGTGCCGAACCATTGGTCTTCCAGCCATTTTTCAATTCAGGGCTTTTTACACAAAAGGTATATAGAATAAGGTGTACAATACCTGTTGAATACACAATTTGCACCATGTAACACAATGACATTCTGTAACAATCTGTTACAAGTTTTGTGCATGCTCAAAACTTGTAACGGTTCGGGCCGGATATCAAGGGGCACAAACCGGTCCTTGCTGGATATCAATGGCCTTTGTTCCATTTCAATCTGTTTCCTCGATCCGGTGAAGTATGACAGGGGCTTAACGCGGACATGTAGGATCAAACCGAGGGAAATGTTCTACTTTTGACAATTTGATGCTTTCATCGGCTTAGGCAGTTCTAAGCAAATTATTCTGTTAATTAGCATTTGTGTGTGGGTGTGGGTGTGTGTGTGCGGGGGATCTGTATTGGGGCATTTTCTCTCACTGTTTTTAATTAGCTTTATTAGGATTGAGAAAAGCAAATAGAAAAACAAAACCCACATTTCTTGATATTTTCGTTACTATGGAAGGTGAGAATGAGAGGAACAAAATAATAAAAGAACTAATTGAAACGCCTCTAATTTTGTCACGGTCCCCGCATGAAATAAACAGGTCTAAGCCACCAACTGGACAGCCCAGGGCGGGACAACCGGAAATATAAAAGCCAGATAACATATCCAACAACAATATGAATCAAATCAAATCCAAACAAACATAACTCAACCACCTATTACGTACAAGCCTATGGACATGTAAATAAAATAGGCTAGTATAGAATTAAGTAGAAAAAAGCGGAAACGTCTTCCCAAGAAAACCCTAAGACACTAACATAGAACCTTAAGAAAACAACTAACATAGTAATAAGAATAGAACAAAAATACAATGCCAAGAGGGCCCAAAAAAACTAACATAGGCTACTAAACGTACCAACGGATCTATCTATCTGCTACTGAAATGCAGACAATCAAATAACTTATCAGCAGCTACTGTTTGGTAAGACAACACCAACACTACAGTTGGCCAGCATTGAAAACAAGCCTGGGTACCCAGGCTTACATGCTATGGACAGAATAAATACAGCTTCAATTAAAAAAAGAAAAAAAACATTTTTAAGTGAGTCTAACAATGTGTACATTGGCCACAATGTGTATCTTAAGGAAGGCTACACTGCACAACTATTGTAGCGACCGGATGCGGTGGGGGAATTGGAACAGAGCGCCGCCTTCCCGTGTGGAAGGTCAAGTTAAAATCCCGGCCAAGTCAAACCAATGACTTATAAAAGTGATACTTGTCACTACCTAGCCTGGATGTCAGTCCCCGCTGACACTCAAACACATTTTACTAAGTTGCGTTGATTTGTTGGCCCTGTGCCAACGGTTCTACACTGCAGACAGTATGCATGACCTTTTTACTAAGATAAAACAGGAAAACATTTTAGCCTTTTTGAGGGCAGCTGGACTGTACCACCTCATATAGTTTACTAAATAGATTCTATCAATTATTAATAAAACTTTTCTTTTTCTATGGGAATTTGTTTCCCTTGACCACAAATATATGATTGTGAGCTTTCTAATTTAATGAGTGTCTATTGGCACATAATTGATTGTCTGCTTTTACATGTAAAAGCGATGGTTTGAACAAAAAACTAATATTTCTCGCCGTGAATATGGCCTATGCTGCTGACACGGTGTAAAGCAACCACCAATCAATCAATCAATCAACCTAGCCTGGTGATCGGCATTAATAGGATAGGACATGAGTGCTCACTACCATAACCACAAGTCGATGTTTGGCAGCATATTACCTCATATATGTAGTTAGGATGTAAAGCTCCAAATGAACCAAACCAGAATCATAGATTCCAATAATCAAATCTATTTGTTCACAGAAGCCTACACATCCCCTTTATAATGCATTACCCAATATGAAATTGATAAAATTGTACTTGTAAAGCACAACATTTTCTATTTTACACAGAACAACTAATATGGATTTGTCGGTCATTTGGACTCTACAGTTAGGTTTAAGTATGTCCGAGGTAAAGGTTACATTGCGCAGTTAACTTTGCAAGTATCTGCATAGTAGTAACACCTTGCAACGGTAGGTTCCAAGGGTGCTTGAAGCATTGTTTGCAATTGGTTGCGGAAGAATGTGTGTCTCCTGCACCAAATTGTCCAACGCCAGGACAAGTTGCAGCCGCAGGTCTACAAATGTCACGACCAGTGGCACGGTAGTTCCAACATGCTAAGCTGATTGGTTGGGGTTTTACATCCTAACAACACCTCAGGTCATATCAAAGACAGTGAGATATTACGCGTGAAATTAGTTTGTGCCACTGGCGTCAGAGGACGGTTTGGATGGTTGTTGGAGTTTTACGTCCTTGCAACATCTAAGGTCATATCAGGACGGGGACGGGTTGGTGATAGGATGTGATGTTTCAATAAATGCAGCCAATCGTCATTCTGTTAAATTGGCTCACAGAGCACGAGTGCCTATTACTTCTAATACAATAATTTAAAAAAGCTTGTTTTATTTAACAACACCTCTAGAGCCCATTGACTTTCATCATTAGCTATTGGACGTTAAATATATGATCATTCTGGCATATTTCTTTGGAGGAAACCCACTGCCGCCGCATATGCTACTCTTTCCGATAAGCAACAAGTGTTTTTTTACAGGCACTTTCCCACAGACAGGACAGCACACACCACAACCTTTGATGAACCAATTGTGGACCACTGGTTGGAACGGAAAATAGCCCAAACTGCAAATGGATCCACTGAGGAGGATCGATCCGATGCCTGACAGCTTCAGAGGCAGACACTCTACCGCCTGACCTACGTCACACTCCCCTTCTAATACAATAATAGTGCATTGTGGGATGCGTGGAAGAAAAACAAACCCGCGAGAAGCACATGGCACATGCTAATACACTTGGTGCAGTTATGAAATGTGCTAGTTTCAGCTCATCCCAGCTCTTGTTTGAAACATAGAATACCAACTAAAAAAATATATATAATAAATTCTAATACAATAATAGTCACAGCTTGACCTAGATACCCCCCACGGCAGCCTAGATTAGCCTATGAATAGCTCTCAGGGAATAGTCAGTTTAAAAGATTATAGTCGAGTAGTCTGCACTGACCTCTCAGGCAATGTGTCACATAGACAGATAGGCATGGACAGGGTGATTGCATCAGGGAGCCTAGGTGGTGTAACGGTGGTAATTGTTAGCATGCTAGCCCTGGAATTGAATGGCAAGAAGTGTTGTTTCGGATCCTGCTCTAGATGTAATATTTCCCATTGTCATCACCCCAGAACAATAACCTAAGATCAGGCATATAATATATGTTGATATATAAATAATATAATATATATAATATTATACTAAAATATATTATGAATAAATTATATATATCATAATATATATCAGATCATGCATAATATATATTATTTATAATATTATATTATATTATATAACATATGTTATAATATAATTGTATAAATTGTATAAATACCCCAAGCATGGAAAGATGCCAGCATTGTAACCATCTACAAGAAAGGTGATCGAACAGACTGTGGGAACTATAGAGGAATCTCTCTTCTTTCCATAGCAGGCAAGATCTTCGCCAGGATCCTCCTCAACAGACTATCTATTCACATAACACCTGATGTAGTTCCGGAGTCACAGTGTGGCTTCAGAGGTAACCGGAGCACCATGGATATGATATTTTGTCTCCGACAGCTACAAGAAAAGTGCATTGAGCAGGACCGACCACTGTACATGGTATTTGTCAATTTCACTAAGGCGTTTGATACAGTCGGGAGGACCGGGCTATGGCAGCTACTGAGGAAGTATGGATGCCCAGAGAAGTTCACAACTATGATCGAGGCTCTACATACAGGAATGATGGCGAACGTTAGTGCTGGAGGGGAAGTCTCGGAATCGTTCGGGGTTACCAATGGGGTCAAGCAAGGTTGTGTACTGGCCCCCACGCTCTTCTCCATCTTCCTATCAGCAATGCTCGACGAGGCTTTCCGAGACATGGGGGATGGCATCTATATACAGTCCAGACAGAGCGCTGACCTATTCAATGTCGCACACTTCAGAGCAAAGACCAAGACTACTCAGATACTGGTGAGAGAGCTGCTATTCGCAAGTGCTCTGGTTGCCCACTCTGCTGAAGAGATCCAGAAAATAGTGGATGGTTTCTCCGATGCATCAAAGAAGTTCAGCCTGAAGATTAACATCAAGAAGACGGAGGTGCTGTACCAACCCAACTCTACAAGAACGCGAGAGGAGGAGATCATGGTTGACGGAAACAAGCTGAACTCTGTTCCGGACTTCACCTACCTCGGAAGCACTATATCAAGTGATGGACGCATTGATGCTGAAATACAGAGGAGGATGGCCAAGGCTAGCGCATCTTTCGGCCGACTACGCCAGAGACTCTGGAACAACCACCATGTGTCCATTCGGGTCAAAGGCAAGATCTACCGTGCAATCGTGCTATCCACCCTACTATACGGAGCCGAGGCCTGGACAGTGTACAGACGACAGGTGAAAAAGCTGCATGCCTTCATGATGCGACATCTGCGTTCAATCATGAGGCTAACCTGGAAGGACAAAGTGACAAATAAGGAAATACTCGAATGGACGGGGCTGCCCTCTATGGAAGATCTTCTGATCAAAAAGAATCTCCGGTGGACTGGACACCTCATGAGGATGTCATCAGACAGGCTACCAAAGCAGATCCTCTATTCTCAACTGTCTTCTGGTTACAGAAAGAGAGGGCGCCCTCGTCTCCGGTTCAAGGATACCATCAAGAGAAACCTGAAGCTGAGAGACATTAAGACCGACTCATGGACGCAACTCTCACAGCACAGAGCTAAATGGAGAGCGGCAGTCAAGTAATGAAAGCAGTCTTTGTTGCATCACGACCGACATGATGATGATGATGATGATGATGATGATGATAAATTCTATATCTTCTAAACATATATATATTAATAATTCAATGAACGCAACACAGTGAATGCAATTGGCTCTTATCTCTGGCTGGCAAACCAAAAGCCCACCTTACTTTATTTAAAGTTAACATTCTCAATGCCAACTGGCCAGCACTCTACCATTTTGGTTGGTTGCCTACAGTCCAGGCATACTTCCCCTAATTCTCAGCTAGCACCCGGCTCACCAGGCCGCTCGAACAACTCTATAGAAGCATATAACATATCAAAGTATATATATCAGATTACCAACCAACCAGCTACCAACAACATTCTCAATAATAGTTGTATAAATAATATTTATTTCTAAGCATATTTATATTCATGAACTTTCATGCGTCGTGTTAGTGCACCTTTAAATCAGAAATGAGTGGAAACCTCTGAAAGAAAAATAGAAAATATCAAAGGCAGTTAAGCATGGTTACCACCTAAAAGACGCTTTGGGTAATTTCTGTGCACCAACAAGTTCTTGACTATTAATCTCATCTTCGCTGGTCCATGCAGAATGCAACTAATAGACTACATCACCATTCCAGCGGGGCAGTGCATTGTGGGATGCATGGAAGAAAAACAAACCCATGAGAAGCACATGGCAGATGTTAATACACTGGGTGCAGCTACGAAATGTGCTAGTTTCAGCTCATCTCAGCTCTTCTTTGGTACATAGAATACCAACTAAAAAAATATATATAATAAATTGAGATATTAATCTTGTATCCAACATCAATGTAATCAGCACATCTTATACCATGTGCATTTAGATTTAGAGAAATCTGGGCACTCAGACTAGTGTTAGAGCCATAGCGAGAGTCAGTTTTACTTATTTTATTCATATTTTTATTTATATCCTACAGTTAATGACATATGTAGAACTAGAAAATTAGTAGCGTTAATCATATAATGGTTATTTATTTCTCTAAAACAAGGGTCTGTTTACACATTTGGCATTTTAATATTTAGAACAAGAATTAATAATAGTGATATCAGCCTTAAAGTGACTGGTTGTTTTGTGGGAATTGTATGTTTCTTAGCTCAAAATGTTTAACTATGTCAAGTTGTCTTAGTTATATTCATCAGATCATTATATTGCATGTGTGCATACATGTTTATGCCAAATTGTCATGTATTTCTATTAATTTGGAATAAAATGGAAGTTTTGCCCTACGCATATCGGCAAACTCAATGGCTGTATGCCTTTTCTTTGCTGCCAGCGCCGTTTTCAGCGCATGAGCACTCGGAACGGTGATCTCGTCTATTAGACTCCTTAAGTCGAGCCAACATTGGATAATTAATGGCCACAATAAACCCTTTTCACAGAGCATGCTGCACAGTGAGCTGCTACCCATAACATTGGAGGGCAGGTTGGCGGTGGAAAACCCCTATACTGTAATAAGGCCTTTACCACAGAGTATGCTATACATTGGGTTGTTAACCACAGTTTTAGTTCCTGTTACTGCCATCAGAGGGCGGGTTGGCGGTGGAAATCCCCTATAACTTAAGAGCTTTTCCACAGAATATGATATACTGTTACTTTTAGTGGGGATTTAGGAATGGAAAATGTTCCTAGAGCAGAAATCGAACCCACATTTCTTGTCATTCCAGGATTAGCGTGCTAACCGTTATACTACCTAGGCTCCCTGATGCAATCACCCTATCCATGCCTACCCGTCAATCTGACACCAGGGGCCATATGCAGGAGTCAGTGTTAGCGAGCCAAAACGCGTTTAAGAGGGATTTCTGGTTTAGCGCCGAAAAGTCGGTATGCAGGCGGCGGTGTTACGGTAACACCGCGCGTTTAAGGTCTGCGACACTAACCCCGTTTCATATGACGTTTACGGGCAGTGTTAGCATACGATTATGGCCAAATCTTTTAAATGCTATCATATTTGACAGAATTAGAGACGCAATAAGTGAAATATGATTAAATTAACCCTAAATTCGAAGCAATATTAACGTTGCCGCCGTAACGGCGGAGATATTAATACTTATATTTTCGAATCGACGAACGTAAAGTAAACAAATCGCCGTTGCCGCCGCCGCATCGACGTCGCTTTCCATACTGGCAGCGGGGACGGTTTGTTTACTGTACCTTCGTCGATTCGAAAATATAACTATTAATATCGCCGCCAATGCGGCGGTAGCCTTAATAACGTTTCGAATTTAGGGTTAAATTGATCAAATTTCACTTATTGCGTATGTAATTCTGTTAAATATGGTCGCATTGAATAGATTTGAGCCTCATATATGGCTACAAACGCAGAGGGATTTCCCAAATCTATAAATAAATTCATGTTTAGCTACAATGAAAGTGTTACGCGCTCCTGCATACGACTTGACACAGTTCCCGACGTCGGCGATAGCTAACCGGTAATAGGCTGTAACACCAAAAGCCGTTATTACCGACTCCTGCATATGGCCCCTGGCCTGAGAGATCAGTGCAGATTAAAACATTATTTTTCTTTTTTTGGTAAAATATTTTATTCATCTGAATACTTATTTTGTCAGCGCCGGGGCACTGGTCTTCCAGCCGTTGGAGTGATCGCATTTGGTCTGTACATAGTGGAAGTAGAATGCGTTGCGTTGCGTGCAGCGCAACCCATTCTGAACATAAAAAGAAAGTGGGGGAGCAGCCTATGCTGCATAGTGTACAGCATAGGTAGTCAACATAGTGCAAGGTATATGCATCAAGATAGAGTGTGCAATAATTTACACTAGTGGTTAAATCATATGCTGTGTTTGTATATCAGTTAGATTTGGTTTTAATAACGGTTAGTCTTTTAATAGTGCCATGTTGTGCATGTATAGTGGTTTATATTGTGTGCATTGCTGGTTGAAGATGTAGTTATTCAGTGGTGGCAATGGGTCTCGAGTAGTGGTGGTGGGTTTCGAGTCATTGAGTTATAATAGTTGTTTGTCAAATGTGGATGGGGGGGGGGGGGGGGAAGGGGCCCATGGGCAGGGGGGCGGACATGCAGGGAGAGAGCAGGCACGAGAGAGGGCGAAGTCAATGGGTCGTTCAGCAGGTCGTATTATATATTTGCAGTGCCAGGTTTTGGGCCTGAATAACCAGGTGAGCTCTGTATGCATTTTTAAAGGCAAGGATCGAACCCGCTTCTCTGGTTTTGGTTGGGAGTTCATTCCACATGACACTTCCTTTGTAAATCGGAGCTCTGATTAACTTATTTGTATTAGGGTTGGGCACCCAGAGCAGAGTCGATGTCCCCCTTCTTGTTACCCTGGTTGTGTGATCTATGTATTTGTCATCACTTGCACGTTTATACATCGATGTCATTAGGTGTAGGTTCCTACGTACATCCAGAGTGTCCAGCCCTGCTCTGCTATGCATTTCAACCATAGTTAGTATCTTGCCTTGGAATACTGTTCTGAGGGCTCTGTTTTGCATTCTTTGTAATTTGGTCTCTTGCTGCTTCGTTAGTAATCCATAGATGATATCATTGTAGTCTATAATTGGTAATGTTGTTGACTTGTACAGCTGCAGTGCAGTATTCTCACTTACAGAGGTCCTTATTTTTCTGAATGTGTTCATTTTTAGTGCCAGTGTTTGGTTAAGTCTTGCCAGCAGTTCGGTACCACTTAGAGTCGCGTTAGTTCTGCAACTGCCCTCCAGATGGCAGGCTGATGGTAGAAACCCCCAATAAGACCTTTTTCACAATGAATGCTGTACACTGAATTGCTAAATACAACATGTAGTTCTTGCCAATCCCATCAGAGGGTGGGTTGATTGTGGTAAATCATCTATGCCATGACAATTCATCCATGTTGTCAGGGATCCCCCTTATAAAAAAATTAATGTGGCTTAATCATGCTTCCATAAATACAATTTTTACAATAGACCAGTTCGTAATTCCAGCATCACGGTGCATTGTGGGAATTTTAAAAAGCAAAACAAACCTGCACAAAGCACATGTGCTTGCTTTAAGACTGCCAAACATGGGGGTTTGCGATGTCCAGGGGGGATATGTGATTTCCTAGGAAATCGCAAACCCCCATACCATATTAGGGGCTTTGCAATTTGCTAGGAAATCACAAGTGGGGGTTTGCGATTTACAGGGTTTGTGATTTCCTGCTATTCAGGTACTATGAGATTGCGCACTCATGGCGACTTTATAGTGCTACCCCACTGGGAAATCAGGCTGCTGACACCATGACCCAATATCCCACTCAGTCACATTATCATGATACTGAGCCAACCCGTCCTTGCCCTATCCTAATAATGTCTAGCGGCAAGTATCAATTTTATAAGTTATTGGTTTGACTCGACCGGGAAGCGAACTCCAGACCTTCCGCACACGGGGCACGCGCTCTACCGATTATGCAACTACGCCTCCGTGGCACACTTAAAAGATGGAGACTTTTGTTACCTGATGTTTTTCTTTTTTTTGCCAGGCCACAATGGATATAAAAGAGTACACCTGGTGTAGTAGCTTGCACTGCTCTCTCAGGCAAGGAACCACATAGACAGGTAGGCGTGGATAGGGTGATGACGTCAGGGAGCCTATGTGGTGTAATGGTTACCACACTGCCTCGGAATGCAAGAGATGTGGGTTTAAATCCTGCTCTGGGTGCAATAGGCCTACTTCCCATTTTCATCGACATCACCGCGACACTGGTTTCCATGACCAGGATCCTGCAAAGCTACAAACTATGGTGGTAGAACCTACCATGTGTATATATATGTAAGTGCATTGCCTGGATATATGTAATTGTTAGCATTACAATGACTTATGACCGCAAACCATTTACAAGACTTACAATTCCAGAAATAAATGTAGCACCTGTCGCTACCATGACTGGTGGTTTTCATTACTAGGATAGAGAAAGAACTGGTCGACTCAGTGTCAGGATAATGTGACTGATTGAGATATCAGCTCATAATGCCAGTAGGAACTGGTGTGAATTCAATGGAGGCAGGACTATAAATTTGCTATGAATATACACTGTCACAAATTAACTGGCAAAGGTTAAGTACAAAAAGGGAACTGAAACACAAATATCTGGTCATGGGCTAACTTTCTTTTTTTTTGTTGAAGATTTATACTGCCTATCATGGATAAGCCTGAATAGGCTTGTTTTCACCAATAGACAGTTTGTCAATAGAAAGCCTGAGTCTACACTTTTACGACCCAAGGGATGTTTAACCTCCCAAACCACATAGACATGGTATGAGAGCAACTGGCCTTTGATGTCGCTCTAAGTTATACACAGCTGTGGAAATCCAAATTGGCAGAGGTGGGGGCATGGGGAATCGAACCACTGACCTTCAGATTAGGAGTCTGACCTAGAAAAATGTCAGACACGCTAACCATTCCGCCACAGAGAACACCTCAGTATACATATAATATACGTAGGTAACTTAAATACAGCCTGGGTTTGCATGTATAACTAGTCAGTGTAGTTCTACAACCATACTTTGTCAATTAAGGTTGCAAAGTCCGATGGTTTTGAATTTCTGTATTTTTTCTGAGATAAATATATTAGATCAATCACAAGTATCTACTTTACATTAGTTCAAAGTTACTTTTATTTTAAATGTTAAACTTTTGAGATATTTTGAGTGCAAACATGGAAAATTAGTTTTGACAAGCTTGCCAAAACTCTGACACCATAGACTTCTGCAGTAACATGTTCAGTTAAATTGACTCAGTATTGCCTTCTACGCAGGAACAAATGCTTAATAAGTATCAATATCTAAGTTAGATATCTGAAATCAAATCTAGTTAATTGGTTTGGTTTTGAAAATTTAATATTTCATCGGACTATGCAGCTTTAAACAAATTTGACCAAGCTTGCTGAGCAATCAGAAAAGGTCAATGTGACTTATGGTAATAGGAACATAAAGATATTAAAAAGATATTTTGATACTATTGTCGTGGGGGTCATGTAAAAGGAAATATTGCGCCTACAGCAGGATTCGAACCCACACTTGTTGCCATTCCATGGTTGGCACCATGACTATTACACTACCTAGCCTTTCTGATGCAATCACCTTATCCATGCCTACTAGTCTATGTGGCTCCTTGCCTGAGAGGTCAGTGCAGACTACTACACTCGTCCCCCTGGAATAATAAGGTTTTTTAAATGGTTTAGGCCCATAAGTCATTTAATCCTTACAATTTCATACATACAGGCAAGGCACTAATATATACATACATAAGGCAGGTTTGCCAACCAGTACGGCGTATAGCTTGTACAGGATCCTAGTCCTAGAACCAGTATCATAGGATGTGCTGCAAATGGCAAATATTGCACCCATGTGTGCCCACACTTTATTCCATTCTTGGGCTAGCCTCTTAACCATTACACTATCTAGGCTACCTGACGCAATCACCCTATCCACGCATACCCCTCTATGTTGCTCATTACCTGAAAGATCAGTGCATATAACTACACTATTTTATGAGATCACTGATTTGAGTACGATTATGTTGAATAAAGCTTTTACTAGTTTAAAGTGCCTGTCACACCTTACCGGCCTGAGTACCGGACACCACCGGACAAAGAATTGTCTAGTCTGGTGCTCTCCGGAACACAAAATGTATCGAAATGTATCGAAATGGAGCGTAATTGGGTCAATTGCCGCCAGACAACCGGACAAGTACCATACATGTACCGTACATGTACCGGATGAGTACCGGATGAGAACCGGACGAGAACCGGACGCACCGACCATCAACCGGACACATACCGGACTGTATTTTTTGTTCTTGGTATTATCATGGGGGTGATGAAAATGGGAAATGTTGCGCATAGACGAGGACTCGAACCCACATCTCTTTGCATTCTGGGCCAGTGTGCTAACCATTACACCACCTAGGCTCCCTGATATCAACACACTACCCACGCCTACCTGTCTATGCGGTTAGGACAGTGCCGACTACTACAGTATTTTTTTTTTTTTATTGACGTTCTCGCCACCGGACAAATCCGGAAGCAAACCAGACACGAACGGATGGGTACCGGACACGAACGGACGGACATGAACCGCACAAAACCGGACAAAACGGACACCAACCGGACACGTCAGGATGGGTACCGGACATGTACTGGACATCGCCGTACACAACCGGACAGTGTCCGGTTCTCGTCCGGTTCCCCAGTCTGGTAAGGTGTGACTGGGCCTTAAGACAATGAATTTAAATTTAATATTATCTCAGTAGTTATTAGTTACCTGTGGTTTGATTGCTTTCAGTATTAGGATCTGTCAATCCATCAAACACCACCATGTTGTATATTCATCAACTCATTTACACTTATATTTGTGCTGCAATGGCTATTCAAATCTGTTTTAGACCAGGAATTTATTTTAATCTAGATATAATGCCAAACATTGATTAAGCAGATAAGTCTTAGGATTGTTCTGATCACTACTCCTCTGTTAATCAGCGCTGCCAACGCACATCATCATACACCACTGATGATACGCCGTGTGTGGGTTGTTAATGGCATGTTTGTGAGACCTACCGTACACATTTCATATTAATTTTGATGGTTTTTACTAACTTTGGTCACTTTGAGCAGAGTGGCATCCATTTTGAATCACATAACCGTGAGTGTTTTTAACTCTGCCATTAGATAGTGCCACTGATATGGTTTTATCGCATAATGGTACCGATGAATTCCACCCGATGGCGGCACTATGTTGAAATGGGACTATACATGAGTCCAGCATATAGCAGAGAATGTAGATATATAGACGGTCTGTGAATATAGTGAGAGACCATGAATATATATATATAAAATGACTGTTGAACACAATATTAGTCCAGGGATTGCTTTAACCTGTGCACACATGGGTTAAACTAGTATATATGGATAGTTACTCCATGATATAGAAGACAGACAAACTGCTGGGATGAGTCAAATATAATCTCCAGCAAGATAATTGAAGTTACCGATGAAGGAATACAAAGAGACCCACCATGTTTGCAGCAACCGACCAAGTTAATCATGTATATGTGCTGAGCTAAGCGACCACTTTGGCACCAATAATTAGTTTGATATGAACATGCTACATACAGCTGTAACAGGGAAATCATGCCAAGTAGACCATTCCATTATTTACACTCATATAACAAATTATATATCATATATAAGGTGATATTTGCATGTCACAGGTGTGGGCCTTCTACAATACCACCACCCCCCCACCGCCCCACCCCCCACAAGTGGAGCCTTCAGTCAACCCCCCCCCCACCCCCTACTACCCACCCACCACATGTCTGTGTGTAGCGTATGCTGTAAGCAAGTTCAGACCAGCCCAGTTTGTTTGTTGTTGGTTTATATCCTAGCAACTTCTATGGTCATATCAGGGCACGCAGGTATTTACGATAGTGTGCACTAATTGAAACGTTATAGTGCTGGCCTTCTGGGAGACCAGCCTGCCAGCACCATGACCCGGTATCCCACACAGTCACATTATCCTGATAACATGCTAGCTAGTCCTTATCCTATCTTATTAATGCCAAGCGCCAGGCTAGGTAGCAACAAGCATCAATTTTGTAAGTCATTGGGTTCACCTGGTTGTGTTTTTAGACTCGTGACTAACCGCATGGGAAGCCTGCGCTTTACCGATTCGGCCACCGCATCCGTTCGGCTAACCTTGTAGATAAGGAGCACATCCCCGTCTGACTCAGGTAAGGACACATGTCCTTGGTAGACATTACCTACTTATACACATATCCCTCTGCCGTCTACGACCAACACTGCATTTGGACCAATATCGTCATGTATTCACGGATATCCTATTATCGGAGGGACAGTCAAATGGGACAAAAGCAGCTGGTTCATCGAAAAGTTGTCCACTCATGGCAGGTGTCCGCTGCTCACAGGGGTCGCTGAGTACAGGTACTATTTATACTCATAGTCGGCCCTAGGGTTCCTGGGACAGGGCGCGGTGACCGAATTGGTAGAGCCCGGGTCTCGTGTGCGGAAGGTCGGGAGTTTGGTTCCCGGTCGATTCAAACCAATGACATATATAAAATTGATACTTGTTGCTTCCTAGCCTGGCACTCGGCATTATTACTAATAATAGGATAGGGCAAGAACTGGTTAGCTCAGTGTCAGGATAATGTGACTGAGTGGGATATCGGTGGTCTGATTTCCAAGTGGGGCAGCACTATAAAATCACCATGAGTACGTCCTGATATGGCCTTATATGTTGCCATGACGTAAAACTAAAAAGAACAACCAACCAGGGTGCCCCGGGTAAGCTGAACTTTTGCGCCCTTTCAAGTATAATTTTTTTAATAATTCTTTCCAGAACATACATTTGGCACCCGTCAGCATGTGGCGCCCTGGGTGACTGGCCGAGTTGCTGGGACCTTCAAGCCGGCCCCGCTTATATACGTACTTATACACTGCTGATTTTTGTAGCCGGAAATAAGCCTGAATCAGAATTAATGTCCACTGGACCTTGTCTTACCAGATGGTCACCCGTCCAAGGTGTTTCAACCCTCCTTAACGCGCGATTAAAAGGTTGAAATAGTGAATGGTAGACAGGAAGTGTGAACACTTATTTGTCTCTCATTTTTGCTTGACTGCAAGTAAATATGCAACACAAGGAATAATTAGTAGCATGTGGTGAATAAGGGGTCAAATTTCCCTGGATCATCAGCCCATGCTTTTTCTAATCTGTTTTTGAATGAATTTATTGACTCGGCATCAATAACATTTTTGTGGGAGACTGTTCCATATATTTATGATCCTGTTTGAGAAACTGTGTTGCCTTAACTTTGGTTGAAGCACAAACGGTAGAAGCATTTGAGAGAAGGCTGGGCAGACATTGGAGAGGACACCCGCAATTATATGACTTTAGGGCTCCATTCACAGCGATATGTGTGCAGAAGATTAGGGTGTTTTTCTTAAAACCATAATGAGTCAGCATTAGGGGCCTAATTGGGCCCTAGATCAACCAGAAGAGGATCTGTGAGTTAATCTGTAATATAAGTTAATCAGATTTTCTCAGAAGGATCTCGTGACCCATACTTAGGTGGCTAGATGTTGTATGCCCATCACCAACACCAACAATGACCAAAGCTGCCTAGACATGTCAGGAATGCCTCAAGCTTCAGGCTGTTTTAGTTTATCATAAAATGCTCTAATTAACAACAACAATTAAAATTGAAATTTCAGTTTTCAGAGAGGACAAACAAAATCTATGACCAACTTTGAACATTAAAGTCATTCAACAAACTCTTTATTATCCGGTGATATGCGTATTGAGTTGACTGGGCTGCTGGAATGACCTTTCACCTCAACTCGGTCAATACTCATCGCAGAGTCACTCGGGCTTCAAGTTCCATATGGGGCAATAACTGTATAAATCTGCCTAGTCCGGTGTGGCGTGCTCAGCCGTGTACCATGCTCAGCCGTGTCATTAGACTCAAACTCAAGGCATTGTCAATGGTCGTGAGTAATCTTCATACAGAAAATACAGAACAAGTGAAATATCTCTAAAAGCACACCACCTATTAACAAATCACTTGGTACACATATAGAAAACATCTTCACCAAAAAGATTATATTAAATTTATAAGGTTAGGGTTCTTGATTTCTATTAATTTTGATTAAAACTAATGTTTTGCACAGCGCGTACTGTCAAACTCAAGGCATTGTCAATGGTGGTGAGCAATCTTCATACAGAAAATCCAGGAAAAGTGAAATATCTCTAAAACCACACCACCTAGAAACAAATCACTTGGTACACATTTAGTAAACATCTTTACCAAAAACATTATATTAAATTTATAAGGTTAGTGACTTACGACCATTGACAATGCCTTGAGTTTGAGTATATGTACACGGCTGAGCATGGTAGACGGCTGAGCACGCCACACCGGGGAAGCCATCAACATTTCTAACCCGAAGCACTTAACCTAGATTTGCTCCTACATATCCGACTTAGATACTGGTGCACTCGTTAAGACATTTATTGCTGTCTCGAAGGGCATAGTAAGTTTATGTAACACTAATGAATGTGTCACTGCTGAAACACAATGTCATGGTGTCCAGCGTTTCATTGTACATCCCCCATCCCACCCCGCTAATACAGGGCCGTGTTCAGGGCACGCCTCCGAGACGCCGCCATGACGTCTCCGAGACGCCTTTTGGCTTATTTCCATTCAGGGTATGCCTCCGAGACGTCTCGGAGAAGTCTCCCTTTTGAGACTGGAGACAAACAGTGCCTCAGAAATGGTCACCGAATTCAGTGGTTTCAGCCAATCAGGGCGCTTCTTTTCCATTGCAAATGGCTGGCCCCTATGGCGGCAGCCATTTTCGAGGCAACCGACTGCTTTTGCCATTCAGACTAACGTGATGTCAGGAATTTCTCCAAGACGACTCGGAGGCGCACCCTGAACGCGGTCCAGGTGTTCTGATTTCCACTGGTTCCTCAGTAAAGACTGAAGATGAGACACAGCATGTCAGATCACAGGTTCAGCTTACACACCGGAAGTCTTGGTTGGTGGTACCTCTTCTCGCCCTATCTTTCACTACCGCCCCAACACTTTAAACTCACTTTGCACCGATAATCGCCTGCCTCCTGACAACAAAACTTTGTAGGGGTCTTGCCATGGATTTGTTTCTAAAGAAGATTAAGTTATATGTTTCACTTCAAATATCTCCAAAATTAATAACACTTTAAAATAAAAGTTGCTTCAAATTAAACTAAAGTAGATTATAATGACCAACCTAATATATTGTATTGGTCTGCACTGACCTCTCAGGCAAGGAGCCGCATAGACAGGTAGGTGTGGGTAGTATGGTGACATCAGGGAGCGTAGCTGGTGTAATGGTTAACACCCTGGCCTAGAATGCAAAGTGATGTGGGTTCGACTCCTGCTCTAGGCACAATATTTCCCATTTGTATCACACCCACGACAATATTTATCTAAAATTTATGGCAGGAACTCAAAACCATTGGATGGCACAACTTGAGTTTATAAATCACTCTCATTCGCTCACAACACAACACATCATCATCATCATCATGCTGTCGGTCGCGATGCGACAAAGACTGCTTTCATTACTTGACTGCCGCTCTCCTTTTGCGCAGTTGTACATTTCATGAAAGCTGCCTGCAAAAGTGTTGAAGTGCTGCTGGCTTTTGCAAGTTACCAGCGGCACTCTCTCGGGGAGCAAATAGAGGTTTCACACTGGCAAGAACATGTCAAGACAAGCGCAAACTATTTGTCCCTGCAGTGGCTGGTCGGGAGATGTTGGGAGTTCTATACATCAACCACCCTTAATGCTGCCACAGTGACATGGTTTTCTGTTTAGGGTTTGCTCCCTTAGCCTTCGGTTCTGTCAAGAACCTGTACCACAAGGCAGTGGTTTACAACTCTGCAGGGCAGGGGCGTTAAACTCCCTGAGGTATTGCTATACCTGCATACCTGCACAACACAACACAATACAACAAACAGAAAACAACACAGCACAACACAACACAATGGAATATAATACAATACAATACTAGGATAGGGCAAGGAGCAGTGGAATGAGGAAGACCAATTGTCCCCAGGGTTCAATGAAAGTACAGAATATAGCAAATTTCCGAAACCAAAACATATTTGGTTCTACATCTCCAACTTATTAAGTGCCTGTCACACTATGCCGGATTTAGCAACAAACAGAATTCTCTAGACTGGTGGTGTTCGGGCGGGATAAGTATCAAAATGTGTCAAAATGTTGCGATATCGGGTCAAAGGCTGCCAGACGAACGAACATTAAACGGACATGTAACGTACATGAACGGATAGCCAATGGACTATAAGCGGACTATGCAAACTCAAACCAGACAAGAACCATAGAGGTCAATCCGGCGGCATCATTTCCAAGTTTTGGGCATGTTCAAAATTTGCCATGGTAGACGCCGGACACCACCAGACACAGAATGGAAACGCCGGATGCTGACCATATAGAAACCAGACATTGATGTATTCCACCGGACTTTGTTTCCGTTTCCCCAATCCGGTGAGGTGTGACAGAGCCTTTAAGCATTTGTTGCTGCATCGAAGGAAATACTGAGTCAATAGACTAGAACATCTTCCTGCTGACATCGATAGGGCTAGAGTTTTGACAAGCACGTCAAAATAATAGGCTAGTGATAAGACTGTTATTGCGTGTAATAATATAGGTATTGTCCTGTCCCGCGCCCCCCCCCCCCCACCACACACTCCTGGGTGGGGGTACTGGTGTCGCAGATTCCACCATCCGCCGGCATGCATACACTCAAATGCATTGTCAATGGCCGTGAGCAATCTTCATACAGAAAAAGTGAAATATCTCTAAAACCACACCACCTAGAAACAAATCGCTTGGTACACATATAGAAAACATCTTTACCAAAAATATTCTATTAAATTTATAAGGTTAGTGATGATGCTGTTTGATTTTGACGCATGCATAGAAGCGAAGCATACTGCGGAAACTGGCGGACAGCAGAAACTGCGGCACCGGCATGCTTCACTCTGCCCTCCTCCCATTTGTGGGGCTTTCTCACTCCCCTCGGAAGTTTTCACAATTCAAATATCTACCGAGTTAGCCATTTTAAATGAAGCTTCACGCTAAAGTAAGGTAGATTATAAAAATCAACCTAATATGTTTATATATGAATATTTAAAAAAGGGATAGAAATTCAAAACCATCAGACTATGCAACATCAACCAGCTAATAATAGTTATATACTTTTTTTTTTAAACCACCAAAAACCAGTCTCAACACAACCTGATGCAGCACCTACCACCACTCTCCGCTCGTCCTCGCCTATCCTCGTGGGCACGTATTTCATGACGATTCTCTGTGGTTTCCCTCCCGGCCTCCCCGCGACCATCCCCCCGGCCGCCGCCCCGCCATCCGCCCGGTCCCCGTCCAAGGCCCACCGGACGTTGCCGACCTCCCGCTGGTTCCGGCCGACCCCGGCGCCACCCACCGACGCCGCCTTGCCCCGGGAGTCCTCCATGGCGTAGTGGGGCGGCGCGGGCGGGCGCGGGCGGGCGCGGGAGGGCGCGGGCGGGCGCGGGCGGGCGCGGGCGGGCGCGGGCCAGCGGGTGGGTGCTGGAGGCCCGGCACGGTTTCAGGTGCTTCTCGCCGTGCTTGGCGAGCACGCCCGGGTGGAGAGGGGAGGGAGGGAGGGAGGGGAGGGGGAGGGCGGGAGGGAGGGAGGGATGGAGGGAGGGAGGGAGGGAGGGAGGGGGGAGCCGGGGCTGGGGGCGGTCAAAGTAGGTCACGTGAGAGGGGAGGGAAGAGCGGGACGGTTGTAAACTAGGTCATGGTGAGAATGGGAGGGAGGAGTGGGGGCTGTGGGGATCGTTATAAATAGGTCACGGTGAGAGGGGAGGGAGGAGCGGGGTTGGGGGGGGTGGTTGTAAAGTTAGGTCACGGTGAGAGGGGAGGGAGAGCGGGGTTCGGGATGGTTGTAGACAAGTTCATGGTGAGAGGGGTGGGAGGAGAGGGTTGGGGGGATGGTTGTAAACTAGGTAAACGGTGAGAGGGGAGGGAGGAGCGTGGGCTGGGGGGGGGGGGTCATTGTAAATTAGGTCACGGTGAGAGGGGAGGGAGGAGCGGGGTTGGGGGATGGTTGTAGACTAAGCCACGGTGAGATGGGAGGGAGGAGTGGGGGTTGGGGGATGGTTGTATGCTAGGTCACGCTGGTGGGGGCGGTTATAAAGTAGGTCATAGTGAGAGGGGAGGGTGGAGCGGGGTTGGGGGGATGGTTGTAAACTAGGTGATAGTGATATGGGAGAGAGGAGCAGGTTTGGGGGGACAGTCACAAACTATGTCAACCTGAGAGAAGGTGGGTGGGTGTCTGGAGGACTGTTCTAGGTGTGATATGAGGGGTATGTCCATAAACTAGGGGCGGTGAGAGGGGGTGGGCGGGTTGCTGGCACCTTGTAGTAAATGTGATTTCAGGGAAATGTGCGGAAGTTAGGTCACGCTAAGGTCATGAGTGCGCATGGTCACCAGTCGGTACCCACCCTAATGCTGCTAGGACGCAAAACCCTAACACTAGTAACAGACAAAACTGCATCAATAAGAATTATTGTCAACCTAAGCGTGTCCTACTTTATGGACGCCCCGCACACCCCAAATAGCGGCCAGGATGGAGTGAAAGAAGGGGGAGGGGGCGGGAGGAGTGCACGGGAGGGCGGGAAGGTGGGGGCGAAGGGGGGGGGGGGGGGGGGGTGTCTATGTATCTATAGTCGGTATACTGCACAGTGTCTGGATGTTGTGGCTGAGTGGGATATCGGGTCATGGTGCTGGCGGCCTGATCTCCCAGTGAGGCAGCACACTAAAGTTGTATTACAATCAGTTTGTTTCTAGATGTTGTGGTTTTAGAGATATTTAACTTTTTCTGTATGAAGATTGCTCGCTGCCATTGAGTTTTCAGTGTGACCGGATGTTGTCCTGCAGCCAAACAGCACACGCACTGACCTAAATACATGTGCTGACGTCATATGAAATTGGTCAATAAGTCATAGGCTTGATTCGGCTGGGATTCGAACTCTCGACCTTCCGCTCGGGAAGCCTGCGCTCTGCCGATTCGGCCACCGCGTCCAGTGGTCAGCCGTCAAGCTCTGTCTCCCCACCACACACAAACAGACGCACACATTGCAAACACATTCAGCATGTTTGTGTCTGATTAAGTAATACCCCTGTCACACTACGGCATAACGAGCCAACGTGAGCCTAACGTGGTCATTTTTCGTCATTACGTTGGGTTACGTCATGATGACGTCAGAATGACGTTAGAATGACGTCGAGCTACGTCACATTACGTCGTGTTACGTCGAGTTACGTCGAGGTTTTGGACATGTTCAAAAATTTCGACGTAGCTCGAACGTAAGGGTTTACGTTCACCGTACGTTCTGTTCACGTTCAGTGAACGTCAATGATGTTAAACGGACGTTTTTCCAACGCTGCTCAGTACGTTCAACTACGTTCCACTACGTTGACCCACATTAAACCGAATGCAAATGCCCACGTGGCGTAATGGGAACGTCAGGAGAACGTCAGGAGAACGTCAGGAGAACGTGCATTCAACGTATGTTCAACATCTCATGACGTAGGGAACGCCACGTAACGTTCTTCTGGCGATGGAATAACGTTCATAACGTTCCATGAGCGTAGTGACGTTGTCCTCTCTCGTTGAATGACGGTATCACTACGCTTTACCACCGTTACTCTCTCGTCCACTATGCTGCATCCACGTTCAACTTGTGCCCAAATTTGCATACTACGCCCAGAAGTTCAACGTGCTTCACGTTCTCCCTACGCTGACATCATTACGTCATAGTGTGACAGGGCCATAACTTGCTGACGATCGAGTTAAAGTTGCATAGTCCGATGCTTTTGAGTTTCTCTCATTTTCTGAAGTAACCATATTCGGTTGTTCATTATAATCTACCTTGCTTTAGTTTGAAGTAACTTTTATTTAAAATCGCTAACTTATGAGATATTTGAAATGGAAACAAGCTAAATTAATTTTGGCAAGCACACCAAAACTCTATCACCATCGGCTACTGCAGTAACAGGTTTTGTTAATTGACTCAGTATCCCCTTATCATATATTATGCCAAATGTTTAATAAGTGCACCAGCATCTAAGTTGGATATGTAGAATCAAATCTAGATAATTTTTTTGGTTTTGAAAATTTTATGTTTTCATCGGACTTTGCAGCTTTAACCAAAAAAGGAACAACAAGAAAAGCTGAATAATTAATTGTTGTTTGATATGCGCGACGTAGTTTTTACCCAGTGATTTACTGCTTATATCGGTTTTCTCTGAGCAGTAGTGGCTGACTGGTCGCGCCCCCACACGGTCTGTGTATGTGTGTGTGTATGTGTGTGGTTGTGTGTGTGTCTGTCTGTGTTTCTGTCTGTGAGTGTGAGTGTGTGTGTTGTATGTGTGTGCCTGTGTGTCTCTCTGTGTGTTTGTCTGTGTGTATGTGTGTTGTGGGTGTGTGAGTGTATGTGTGTATGTATGTATGTGTGCCTGTATGTGTGTGTCTGTCTGTGTGTCTGTCTGTGTGTCTGTCTGTGTGCATATGTATGTATGTATGTATGTATGTATGTATGTATGTGTGTCTGTATGTGTATGTATGTGTGTATGCCTGTGTGTATGTGCCTATGTATGTGTGTATGTATGTGTGTCTGTATGTGTGTCTGTCAGTGTGTTTGTCGGTGTGTCTGTATGTGTGTTTGTCTGTGTGTATGGCTGTGTGTCTGTGTGTGTCTATCTGTGTGTGTGTCTATGTGTCTCGCTGTACATGGTGGTATGGCACTGCATGTCTGTGTGTGTCTGCATCTGGTTGTGTGTCTCTGAGTATAATTGTGTGTATGTATGTGGGGCTGACTGTGTGTCTGTATGTGTGTCTGTGTGTATGTCTGTTTGTGTATGTGTGTGTCTGTGTGTATGTATGTGTTTATGTGTTGTCTGTCTGTGTGTCTGTATGTGTGTCTGTCTGTGTGTGTGTCTCTGTCTCTGTCTGTATGTATGTCTGTGTATGTATGTATATGTATGTGTGTCTGCATGTGTGTCTGTATGTGTGTGTGTTTGTCTGTGTGTCTGTCAGTGTCTGTCTGTGTGTGTGTATGTGTGTCTCGCTGTGCATGGTGGTGTGTGGCTGCGTGGCTGTGTATGTCTGTGCATCTGGTTGTGTGTCTCCGAGTATACTTGTGTGTCTGTGTGTTTGTCTGTCTGTGTGTGTCTGTGTCTGTGTGTCTCGCTATACATGTTGGTGTGCCGCTGCATGTCTGTGTGTGTCTGTGCATCTGGTTGTGTGTCTCCTAGTATATTTGTCTGTCTGTGTGTGTGTCTGTTGGTGTGTGTCTGTGTGTATGTATGTGTGTGTGTCTGTGTCTGTGCGTGTGAGTCTATGTGACTCTCTGTACATGGTGGTGTGCCGCTGTGTGGTTGTGTGTGTTGTCTGTGCATCTGGTTGCGTGTCTCCTAGTATATGTGTGTGTAAGTGTGTGTGTGTGTGTCTGTGTGTGTGTCTGGCTGTATGTGTCTGTGTGTGTGTCTGTGTGTGTCTGTGTGTGTGTCTGTGTGACTCGCTGTACATGGCGGTGTGTCGATGCGTGGCTGTGTGTGTCTGTGCATCTGGGTGTGTGTCTCCGAGTATACTTGCGTGTATGTGTGTTTGTATGTATGTGTGTGTCTGTGTGTGTCTGTGTGTGGGTCTGTGTGTCTTGCTATACATGTTGGTGTGCCGCTGCATGTCTGTGTGTGTCTGTGCATCTGGTTGTGTGTCTCCGAGTATCTTTGTGTGTCTGTGTGTGTGTGTATGTCTGTGTGTCTGTGTGTGTATGTGTGTGTCTGTGTGTGTATGTGTGTCTTGGTGTACATGGTGGTGTGCCGCTGCATGTCTGTGTGTGTCTGTGCATCTGGTTGTGTGTCTCCAAGTATATGTGTGTGTATGTGTGTGTGTCTGTGTGTATGTGTATGTGTCTGTGTGTCTCACTGTACATGGTGGTGTGCCGCTGTGTGTCTGTGTGTGTCTGTGCATCTGCTTGTGTGTCTTCGAGTATATTTGTGTGTCAGTATGTGTGTGTCTGTGTGTGTGTATGTGTGTGTGTGTCTGTGTGTGTCTGTGTGTGTATGTGTGTCTCGCTATACATGGCGGTTTGCCGATGCGTGTCTGTGTGTGTCTGCATCTGCTTGTGTGTCTCCGAGTATATTTGTGTGTCTGTGTGTGTCTGTCTGTGTGTGTGTCTGTGTGTGTCTGTGTCTGTGTGTGCCTGTGTGTCTCGCTGTACATGGCGGTGTGCCGCTGCGTGTATGTGTGTGTCTGTGCATCTGGTTGTGTGTCTCCGAGTATACTTGTATGTCCGGGTGTATATGTGAATGTCTGTCAGTGTGTATGTGTGCACGTCGGTGTGTAGGCCTCTGTAAATGAGTGTCTGTCAGTGTGTATGTGTGTACGTCTGTGTGTAGGCCTATGTATTTGAGTGTCCGTCAATGTGTATGTTTCCATGGATGCATGGGTGCATATATGTGCGTGTCTATAGTTGTTTTACATCCTAGCAACATCTAAGGTCATATCAGGAAGGGTACCGACTTGTGACAGTGCACACTCATGGTGACTCTATAGTGCTTCTCCACTGGGAGACTAGGCCACCAGCACCATGACCTGATATCCATCTATGTCACATTATCCTGACACTGAGCGAACCAGTCCTTGCCCTATTCTAGTAATGCCGAGCATCAAGCTAGGAAGTGACATGTATCAATTTTTAAGTCATTGGTTTGACTAGACAAGGGTTCGAACCCACAAACTCATGGGTTTGGGTCCTAGGATCTCCCAAATCAGGGGATGGCCGCTCAACTCATTTCGCCACCCCGTCTGGTGAGTGTCTGTCTATGAATGTGTATGAATGTGTATGAATGTGTATGAATGTGTATGAATGTCTGTGAATGTCTGTGAATGTCTGTGAATGTTATGAATGTCTATGAATGTCCATGAACGTCTATGAATGTCCATGAATGTCTATGGATGTCTACCTGTATGCCTGTGTGAGTCTGTCTGTGTGTTTTTGTGTGTATCTGTCTGAAGTTTCTGTATGTGTGTCTATATGTGTGTTTGTAAGTGTCTGTGTGAGTGTCTATATGTGAGTGTCTATATGTGAGTCCAGCTGTGTGTCGGTTCCTGTCTGTGAATGTGTGGGTGTATGTTTGTATGTATGTCAGTGTCTGTATGTCAGTATATATCTGTGACTGTATATCTGTTGGTGTCTGTGAGTGTTTGTCTGTGACTGTATGTATATCTGTAAGTCTCTGTGTGTGAGTGTCTGTCTGTGAGTCTATGTCAGTGTTTATTTTTGTGTATGTGTGTCTATGTGTACACCTATCTGTGTGTTTCTGTATGTTGTGTGTGTCTAGTATGTGTATGTCTATTTGTATACATGTATGTGAGTGTCTGTCAGTGTGTGAGTGTGTATGTATGTGCGTAGGCCTATGTATGTGAGTGTCTGTCAGTGTGTATGTGTGTATGTCTGTGTGTAGGCCTATGTATGTGAGTGTATGTCAGTGTGTATGTGTATCTGGAATGTCTGTGTGTATGTGTGTGTCTCTATGTATGTCTGTGCGTCTGTCTGTGACAGGCGTTCGCCCGTGTGAAGTGGAAGAAGTCGACAGGTGGTTGAACAGCGCACGTGTTTCCAGGCAACATCAATTCAATTCAATTCTTTTACTTTAGCTCTCTGCAAGGTATGTTTACAATAAACTGAGGTGATACAATAAATGCATACGAATTCCTTACAGACAGAAAGGATCCCAGAAAAGCGATGATCATCTAGCTGGTCTCCAGAAACAGCTGATGCAGCAACAACAACAACAGCAACAACAACGGTAAACAATAGAGGCAGCGCGGGAGCCTGCCTAGATTACGGGCCGAGAACTGCAAGTTTGTTTTCATGGTTATTCGCTTATTTCTCACATCAACTATTCCCTGAACCCCCAGCCCTCCTCCTATATACCGCTGGATTCACTTTTGGGGGGGGGGGGGTACATTCCTTGATTAACCAGGGGAAATTTCAATCGCGGACGGTTGGTCTTCCTCATTCAACTGCTCCGTGCCCTATCCCAATAATGCCGAGTGCCAGGCTAGGTGGCGACAAGTATCAATTGTTAAGTCATTGGTCTGACTCAGTCAGGGTTTGAACCCAGTGGTTTGAATCCCACGACCTCCCAGAACGGGAGGAGGATGCTCAACTCATTCGGTCATCCCGTCTGGTTGTTGTTGCTATCAATATTGATGTGTTATTTATGCTATTCCTCATCCGTTGCTTCGAGGCTTTTTGCATATTTTTCCTTTACAAATTTTCAACAAATGATCGATTTTTGTTTACTTACTTAGATTGTACCTGTGGACTATTCGCACCCTTTTCCAATTGAAACTTTGGGAAATGATGGGCTTCCCACTTAGTGACTGGTGGCGCCACCACGCGTTTCTTTTCCTCACTACTCGCTGTCGACTCCATGTTCCAGTCTCTGCTCAAAACTGTCAGTGAGATTCCAACATTCTGTCAGGCATATATATACAGTAAAGCCTCTACAGCCGACCACCTCCACATATTGACCACTCCCCTGTATTGATCACTTTATTTGGGTCCCAAATGATCGCCCATACAATACCATTGTAATGATTTTTAAAAACTCCCTAAATCGACCACCTCCCAAAATGGACCATTTACAGTCGGTCCCATGGCCGGTCGATTTAGAGAGGGTTTACTGTATATAAATATATGTATATGGGTCACTCTCCTGAAAACTGGCCAGCATGGGATAGGATATTAAAACATCAATAAAAAAACGTCCTACTTATTTTGTTCCTTATACTTTTCATATTCATGTTCAGATTTGATGTAAGAAATAAAGGAAATAAAATAAACCGGATGCAACTTTGGTCCTTTTAGTTATGAAGAGTTTGTGTAGCAAAAAAAACCATTTTACAGTCAGCCATTTGTAACATGACATATGGGACATGGTTGAATCCTTACTAACATATTGTATTGCATTGATATATCAAACAAAACAGTTCCCAAATCAAAAGGAAGTATTTATTAACATGTATGCATGCTTAAATTAACAAAAACATTATTTGATGTCACAAATTTCCGTTACAGATGTAACCATGGTGTCTGGATGCCACACAAATATTGCACACTAATTATTCAGTGAATGAAGCATGGCTGGAAATTACTTTTTTGTATCAATATAAGCACTACATATTTCTGTATATTATGGCATGATTAATATGCTTCTCAGTATGAAATTATTTTATTCTGCTTAGATTGTTATTAAGCAGACTGAGTGGTGTCATAATCATGTGTTATGTGAGCAACCCACATTATATTGCCAGACGACATAGCTTAATCATGGACTACAACTTTATTTTGTATCTCATCAATTTATATTTTACATAGATGTAAAGGGGAGATTTCCAGCTTTCATTTGCAATAAAAAAAAATTATAAATTCAAATATTAGATTTTAACTCTCCATGGGACACTTCTGGCCAGTTTTCAGAAGAGTGACCCACATATATATATATGTATATATATACATATATATATATAATTATATATATATCTGTGATGTATACAAATAATGCAAACATAAATAATGGGAAGTTTCAAATGTTATTACAGTAAAACCTCTCTAAATTGATCGACCATGGGAACGACTTTAAGCATTCCATTTAGGGAGGTGGTCTGTTTATGGACTTAGAATATTCTTACAATGGTATTGTTGGGACCCAAATAAAGCGATCGATATAGGGGAGTGGTCGACCTGTGGAGGTGGTCGGTTAGAGAGGTTTTACTGTATATCATTCTACAATCAGCTTTGTCGATGTTTTAACCTCCCCCAGCTTCTTGAAGATTTATACTGCCTATCATGGATAAGTCCGAATAGACTTGTTTTCACCATTAGACAGTTTGTCGATAGAAAGCCTGAGCCTACACTTTTAACCACCCAAGGGATTTTTAACCTCCCACACCACATAGACATGGTATGAGAGCAACTGGCCTTTGACGTCGCTGTAAGTTATACACAGCAGTGGAAATCCAAATTGGCAGAGGTGGGGGCACGGGGAATCGAATCACCGACCTTCAGATTAGGAGTATGACCTAGAAAAAAGTCACACTCTTACCACTCGGCCATAGAGAACGCCTCCTCCACTGTGAGACTGGTGGCGCCACCACGCTGCTCCTTCCCTCACTACTCGCACCATACTGCCTGTGTCAGTCTCTACTGAAACCTTGCATATTTGCCTAAAGGGATTGCTGTTCCGCCTCCCCCATGCACCCCTGCCCCCCTCCCCATACCCCTGCCCTCCTGTATACCTGTTTGTCCACATTGCAAGCAGGATATCCAGCTGGTGCACAGGCTGTGTGGGTGTATGTGTGGGTGGGTGTGGGGTATGTGTGGGTGGGTGTGGGGTATGTGTGGGTGGGTGTGGGGTATGTGTGGGTGGGTGTGGGGTATGTGTGTGGTGTGGGATGTGGGGTATGTGTGGTGGGTGTTGGTTATGTGTGGGGTGGGGTGTGGGGTAGTGGTGTGGGTGGGTGAGGGGTATGTGGGGTGGATGATGGGGGTAAGTGGGGTGGGGGTGGGGTATGTGGTGGTGGATGTGGGGTAGTGCGTTGGGTGTGGGGTATGTGGGGGTGGTAAAGTGTGGTGGGGGGGGTATGTGTGGGTGGGTGTGGGGTATGTGTGGTGGTGGTGTGGTGTATGTGTGAGTGGGGTGTGGGGTATTTGTGGGTGGATGAGGGGTATTGTGTGGGTGGGTGTGGGGTATGTGTGTGGGGTGTGGGTGTATGTGTGGGGTGCTGTGGGTGGGTGTGGGGTATGTGTGGTGGGTGTGGGTATGTGTGGGTGGGCGTGGGGTAGTGGGGATGGTGGGTGTATGTAGGGTTGGGGTGGGGGGGGGGGGGGGGGGGGGGGGGGGGGGGGGGGGGGTATGTGTGTGTGTGGGGGGGGGGAGGGGGGGGGGGGGGGGGGGGGTATGTGGTGTGGGTGGGTGTGGGTAAGTGTGGGTGAGGCGTGAGTGCGGGTGTGTGGGGGTATGTGGTTAGATATGGGGTATGTGTGTGTGGGTTGTTGGGTATGTGTGGGTGGGTGTGGGTTCTGTTAGATGTGGGGTATGTGTGGGGGATGTGGGGTGGTGGTTGGGTGTGAGTATGTGTGGGTGGGGAGAGTGGGGGTGTGTGTGTGGGTGTGGGTATGTGTGGGTAGATGTGGGTATGTGTGGGTGATGTGGGGTATGTGTGGTTGGGTGGTGAGGTATAGTGTGGTTGGGATATGGGGGATGTGTTGTGTGGTTTGTGTATGTGGGGTATGTGTGGTAGAATGTGGGTATGTGTTGTGGAATGTGGGGTATGGTGGGTGGGTGTGAGGTATGCGTGGTGAGGGTGTGGGGTACGTTGGTGGATGTGGGTTATGCGTGGGTGAGGGTTATTGGGGATATGTGTGTGTGGGTCATGTGGTATGTGAGGGACACGAGTAAGGCTGTCAAGCGGGTGAGGGGGAGGTTTGTGGGTGGGTGTATGAGTTGGGTGGATGTTGGGTGTGAGATTTTGGGGGTGGGGTGGGGGTGGGGTTGGGTATGTGTGGGTTGTGGTGGGGTAAAGTAGTGGATGGGTGAAGGTGGGTGTTGGGGTGGGTTGGGTAAGAGTGGTGGGGTGTGGGGGTATGTGTGGATGGGTGAGGGTATGTGTGGGGTGGATGTGGGTTAAGTGTGGGGGGGTGTGGGGTATGTGGGGGTGGGGGGTAGTGTATGTGTGTGGGTGGATGTGGGGAATGTGTGGGTGGGTGTGGGGTATGTGGGGGTGGGTGTTGGGTATGTGTCGGTGGGTGTGGGGTATGTGTGGGGGGTGTGGGGTAAGTGTGGGTGGGTGTGGGTGGATGTGGGGTATGTGTGGGTGGGGGTGGGGTGCGGTATGTGTGTATGTGTGTGGTGGTATGTGTGTGTGGGGTGTGTGTGGAGATAGGCGTGTGGACGTATGTGTGGGTGTGTGGGGGCGGGGGTATGGGTGTGGGGTGGGGGGGAGTGAATTTAAGTCGAGGCCAATTGTTCTTCCTCATTCCAGTGTATCTTGTCCTGTCTTTGCCATACAGCAAGTGGGAACTCAACTCATTTGGCAATTCAATATTGCCTCAGACCTTGGTAGGACGTAAAACACCAATACACCAAAACAAAACATTTCCTGAATACGGCTACACTTGCGGGGCACCACCATTGATTGCAGGAAGCCTCGCTTTTGAATGCAATCGATGTCAACGCTGAGAGATCTGCGATTGTACTAAATGCCTAGTGAATCAATAGAGGTGCAGAGACACTCAACCGCACAGCTGTAATTATGGGCAAACTTTTCCCACACAATGCTGAAGGCCCTGTCACACTACAACTTCTGGCACTGGCGAGTGCATGACGTGTTGAAATAAATTTCAAATCAAAATAGGTCGGCATGCGCCAAAGTTTCCCGCTGTGAGGGATAAAAATAGGCCTATGCACAACATACACACAATGTACATAGCGTATGCAGAACGTATCTCTGACCTATTGAGTGCTTTCATGTGCCTCAAAAAAGGTTCGCAAAACGTTTGCATACCCTGATGGTATGCTGACCAATGTTACCTACATTACTCCATCACTAGAAGTATGGCGTATACGTTAAGTACATGGGAGATACGGCAGGCATATGTTCGAAGTACGTTTGGAGTATGTTATGCATCCATTGGCAGTACGCATACTGTATGTTCCCAACAGGCTGAACGTACGGCTAACGTGCAGCAATGTATTCCAACGTATCCCTAACATACTCCCAACGTACGCTGATGTATCCCAAACGTACATGCAGCATAGCTTCAATGTACCAGGCACACGCCGACATTCGTTGACAATTTTGAACATGCACAAAAGTTTTGAGCGGCTCGATGCATGCCGAAGTAAGATGACCTATGATGCTGTATCCTGAGCGTACCCGACGTATCCCCAATGTATACATAAAGTATGACACCGTATGCCGACGTGTTGGTAAAAAATCGGATACATCAGCATACGCAAAGGCCATACGTCATGGTGTGACAGCCCCTTGAGATACAATGACACCTTATTGGGATAAGGTACACTTTCATTACTTGACCCACTTTTGCAACCAAACATACAACAGTAAACATAACATTACTTAGGCTCTGCTGGGACCAGTTGTACAGCTGACTATCTAATCATGTACATAGGCACATGTGAATATGTGTATATGCATATATGCACGTATTTGTATGTATAACCATATGTATACATATTTATATATATGTAGTAGTCGGCACTGACCTGTCCTGTCAGGGAAGTAACCACATAGACAGGCGTGTGTAGTGTGGTGATATCAGGGAGCCTAGGTGGTGTAATGGTTAGCACCCTGGCCCAGAATGCAAAGAGATGTGAATCCGAGTCCCGCTCTAGGCAGAATATTTTCCATTTTCATCAACCCCAACAACACTGGGGCCATGACCGGGATCCTGTACAAGCTACGCGCTGTATGGTTGTTGAACCTACCCTGTGTATATATGTGTTAGTGCATTGCCTGTATGTATGTAATTGTAAGCATTAATCAATCAATCAATAGTTCCATCCTCTAGTCGAGGGTTGGATGCAATGGTTCTCCACTTGTCCCGATGTTGTGCTGTTCTGATAGACTGTGAATAATTCAAGCATGTCCACTGTGAAATATTTGTAAACCATGATGTTCTTGGTCTCCCTCTCCCTCTGCTGCCATTCACCTTCCCTTCCAACAATGTACGGTATATTGAACTCTGACGAATGATGTGGCCAAAATAAATAAGTTTCTTTGTCTGTATAGTGGCAAACAAGCTTTTCTTATTTTTAATTTTTCTGAGAACTTCTTTGTTGGTGATCTTCTTTGTCCATGATATTTTCATCATCCTTCGATAAGTCCACATCTCAAATGCTGCTAAACGTTTGTACATTTTCTTAGAGATTGTCCATGTCTCTGCCCCATACATTAGAGTAGACCACACATAACACTGAAGAATACGCTTCCTTGTTTGTATTAATATCTTACTTGATGTTAACACTCTATACATTTTGGAGAATGTTGTTCGGGCTATTGTTATCCTTCTTTTAATTTCTTCCTCACATCTCCCATCATTTGTAATCTTTTGTCCGAGATATATGAATTCGGATACTTGTTCTATGTTTGTGCCATCTATGGTTATATTGACATTTGGTTTATCTGTCTTTTTACTTATAACCATTGTTTTGGTCTTCCTGGCATTCATCTTCATGTTGAATAGTATTCCAGCTTTATTGATTCTATTCACTATATCTTGTAGGTTTTTCTCACTGTCTGCTAGTATTACACTGTCATCGGCATATCTAAGATTGTTGACGTTCATGCCACCTATTGTCACTCCCTTGCAATCTTCAATGTGTCTGAAAATCATCTCTGTGTACAGGTTAAATAGACATGGTGACAATACACACCCCTGTCGAACTCCTCGTTTAATCATAACTTCATCCGATAGGCCCTGCTCCATTTTTATAAATGCACGTTGTGTCCAGTATAAGTTCACAATTAGTTTAATGTCTTTGCCATTGACACCAATATCTTGTAAACATTTGATTAACAGTTCATGATTGACTCGGTCGAAGGCCTTCTCATAGTCAATAAAGCAGGCATAAACATCCTGGTTCACTTCACAATAACGTTCACAAATCATTCTCATATTGAAAATCCCTTCACGTGTACCTCTTCCAGATATAAACCCACTTTGTACGTTACTGATTTGTTCTTCAATTTTCTGTCTGTTTCTCAGTAAAATTATTTTCAGGATCATCTTCAACATATGACTCATCAGGCTTAGTGTTCTGTACTCAGTACACAATGTTGGTTTTAGCTTCTTTGGGAGTCGTACAAATATGGATTCATTCATATTCAATGGTATAAATCCAGTCTCATAGATGTCAGTTACTAGCTTATGAATGATTTGAATCCCCACTTCATCTAGTCCTTTTATCATTTCTGATGTTATCTGGTCACTTCCAGGAGCCTTACCTGCCTTTAGATCATTGATAGCCTTCTCAACCTCTGATACTAATATAATATTCCCATCTTCTTTCTCAATTGAGAAAGCATTAAAAGACTTATCAATTCCAGGGGGACGAGTGTAGTAGTCTGCACTGACCTCTCAGGCAAGTAACTACATAGACATGTAGGTGTGGGTAGTGTGGTGATATCAGGGAGCCTATGTGGTGTAATGGCTAGCACACTGGCCCGGAATGCAAAGAGATGTGGGTTCGAGTCCCGCTCTAGGCACAATATTTCCTATTTTCATCACCCCCCATGACATATATATATATAGGATGTATAATCCATTATGTGGATATTAATAGGCGGAGTTGCAGCGCCGATTATTATTATGTAGCCTTCTTGTCTATTATTATTCTACTCGCTGTGTTTTATGGCCAAAGAGCTCCTCATGTATTTACATATGTGAAGAGCTCTTTTCGAAAATATGATCTAGAAACTTGGCATTTGCATTGCAAACTCACTTTTTGGATTGGCGCTTATGGCGTTCTTTAAATGAGGTCTTCATATACATATATGCATAAATATGAACTTATGTACACATATGTACATATATAAGTGTATCAATGTGTTTATACATGTATATATGTATATAAGCTGACAAAGCTGCATGCCTTCATGATGCGGCATCTGCGTTCAATCATGAGGCTAACCTGGAAGGACAAAGTGACAAGTAAGGAAATACTCAAACAGACAGGGCTGCCCTCTATGGAAGATCTTCTGATCAAAAAGAATCTCCAGTGGACTGAACACCTCATGAGAATGTCATCAGACAGGCTACCAAAGCAGATCCTCTATTCTCAACTGTCTTCTGTTTACAGAAAGAGAGGGCGCCCTCTTCTCCAGTTCAAGGATACCATCAAGAGAAACCTGAAGCTGAGAGACACTAAGACCGACTCATGGACGCAACTCTCACAGCAGAGAGCTAAATGGAGAGCGGCAGTCAAGTAATGAAAGCAGTCTTTATCGCATCGTGACCGACAGCATGATGATGATGATGATGATGATGATATGCACATATATAGATATGTATATATGTGTAAAGCATAAGCATTATACAAATATAATTATTCGGAAGCTTTCCACTCCAATTATTTGATTCTCCAGCTTCAGTCATGGACTGTAGTCTTTTTATTATTATTCTATTCGACTATAAAACCTCAGGTCGATTGTTGCGCCACCTGTCTGTGTATATTATCTGTGAGACCTGCTTATAAACCCCCAGAAAGCACCCAGTCCCTACTTGCATGCACACACAGATGCTGACCATACAGCTCAAGCTACTTTTTCTAGAACTTTCCAGAGGTCTTCATGCAACTAACCTACTCCTCCAGTTCCATTAATATAATATTTATACAAAACTCTATTTTATATTTCACATAAATAATATTGACAGTTATTGATATTATTCATTCTTCGCTTTGATAGATTCGAACCAGGAACTGCTGATGGTGGTGGTGTCGCCGATGGAAATTATTGTAATTACCCGGCAGTCACCCGTCTCTTCACTGCTCTGAATAAATATGTTTGTATTTGTTCAGGTGATTATAGTTAATACCGGTTCCATGAGGTACAAATTAGGGAGCGGGACTTAGCTCAGATGGTAGCGTGTCCAGCTCTGTAGGTGTTGATCATCCGATTGATCCTGGTCAGTGGACACATTTGCAGTTTGGGCTATTTTCCGTTCCAACCAGTGGTCCACAACTGGTTTATCAAAGGCTCTGGTATATGCTGTCCTGTCTGTGGGAAAGCGCATATAAAAGACACCTTGCTGCTTATCGGAAAGAGTAGCCTGTGTGGTGGGAGTAGGGTTCCTCTAAAGAAATGTGTCAGAATGACCAAATGTTTGACGTCCAATAGCCGATGATAAAAATCCATGTGCTCTAGAGGCATCATTAAATAAAGGAGACTTTCTTTTGAGGTACAAATCACTTCCCGTCCTGATATAACCTTAGATGTTACCAGGGCATAAGTCTCCAATAACCAACCAACAAACCCCTTAAATCCAACTACGTCTTTTGTTCTTCTTCCTGGAGTTACCTATTTATATATACAGTAAAATCTCTCTAATTCGACCGACCATGGCACCGAATTTAGATGGTCCATTTAGAGAGGTGGTCGGTTTAGGGAGTTTTTTCAAATGATTGCAATGGTATTGTATGGGCGATTGTTTGGGACCCAAATAAAGTGATCGGTATAGGGGAGTGGCCGATCTGTGGAAGTGGGTGGTAAGAGAGGCTTTACCATAGTTATATATAGCTATATATATATATATTGTTATATATGAAGAGTTCACGCGCAAAACCACGTAAACACCAATCCAGAAATTGAGCTAAACATTGAAATCAAACCTTAAAAGATTCCTCTGTTTACATTCCTATTTTTTGGTTCATTGCTCGATAATTATTTTATCACTAGAAAAGTGGAAATAGTGAGAATTAAAGTTATCTGCTTGGAAAAAATCTTTCATTTTAATCCAAATTTAGAATGCCGTTAATGTGGTTTTGCACCTGAACTCTTTATAGGTTATATATATAGTTATATATACAGCTTTTCCCACACACACGTTCCCACGCACATGTTCCCCTTCTACTAACCCTTACCATACTAGTCCAACTTAGTTACCTTCACCATCACTTCTTTTTTTCTCTTATCGTGTTATTTACCCATCTCATCAATGCTTTGCTTATTATCTGGTAATTGTCTATCTATATCGATGTGGCTTTGTTTAGTGTGTAACTGAAATTGTCAGTAGGACTGGAACACCAGTGCAGAAGCACTGACAACATGTTATTCAGAGGAATGAAAATATTTGAGCAAAAAAAGAAACACTGAATGGAAAGTGATAACTCCTATTATCGCCCATACTAATGGCGAGTGTCTGGACCTGTCTCACTAATGTTCTCCTTTCCATCGTGACCTACATCCATGTTAGCCGTCAGTGGCGCCACCTGTACACTTACCACTGTACCACTACCAGTGCACCACCAGTCTCCTCAGTCTTGTTTAAGTATTTAAATATTTTAATATGGGATGTTTCTGCAATTAAACACTCATAAACTGCATATTGCCTTACTGTCCATGTCAACGTGCCATATTATTATTAAACAATTTAAATATACATCGGTCATTCTCAGAAACTGCGTACCACATGTTTGTTTGCACATTACATTGTTAATGACGATGCCTGCTTTCTGGGGGCTATTAAGTCAAATAGTCATTGTTGACTCTGTGTATTAAGCATGTTACATGTATTAAATCAATCTTACAAAATACATCCAAAATATGCTTATGTGATTTTGTAATAAAGATAAAATATGAAAAGTTGCATATCGACACCATACATCTATCTAATTGTTTTCTTCTTCTAAGTTGAAATTGTTGTATATGTTAAAATGATTGTATGGATGATTGTTACAGAGTTAATTTTAACAAGTTTCTCAATCTGTATGAGATCAAAATAAAAAGATATGCACAATATATGAACCTTCATATGAATATAGATTCTGCTATCATTTTAAATGTTTTCTGCTATTATTTGGAATGTTTTAACTTTTTGTTTCCATGTCACAAAAGTGGTACACAGTTCCTGAGGACGACCCAACCATGAAGGGTTCAGGCGCAACAACCAGTAAGCTCAAATCCAATAAATTAGAGAAACATTGGAGTCAACCCTTCGAAAGTTTTATTTTTTTACATTCCTATCTTTTTGTTCATTGCTCCATGACCATTTCATCCCACGAAAGGTGGAATTAGTGAGAATTAAAAATATCTTTAGATATAAATCTGTTATTATAATTAAATTCTTGGATTGCCCTTTTCAGGGTTTTATGCCAGAAATCTTTCTAGATATATAAATAAATACATATGCGTATTATAATGGATTATAATAATATAACGCAACGTAGCATAATCCAAGGTTTATATATTATATTATTGTACATTTGATATTACATGTATTCGAAGTTGCACACCCACCTTGATCAGGAGTGCGCGAATGGGGAGCCACCTGTGGGGCGCAAATTGTACCAAAATGTGACGGTATCTCTCTCACTTCATCTATAATTTCTGTTTATGTAGGTGGGGGCGTAATAGTTCCCCTGCCAGAGAACTATTAATAAATAGACTCAGCCCAACTCTGCCTTCTTCCTTATTTGCCGAAGTGGTTATAGCCAGCAAAAACCAGTAAGCGCCAATCCAATAAATTAGATAAACATTGAAGTCAAACCTTCGACAGTTTAATCTTTTTACATTCCTATCTTTTTGTTCATTGCTCAATCACTATTTAATCCCATGAAAGGTGGAATTAGTGAGAATTAAAAATATCTTCAGATATAAATCTGCTATTTTAATTAAATCTTGGATTGCCATTTTCAGGGTTTTGTGCCAGAACTCTTTGTATACATATAAATAAATAAACAAATATATATAAATATATATATATATATATATATATATATATATATATATATATATATATATATATGGGTCATTCTCTAAAACTGGGCACAAAAGTGTGACATGGAAACCAAAAGTGAAAACCTTCCAAATAATAGCAAAAATCCTTCTAAATAATAGCCTAGTCCAATGTATTATGAAGGTTTGCATGTTGTGCATATGTCAGAGTTGAAAGAAATGAGTTTCACTTTTTGAATTAGATCTTATACAAATTGAGCAATACATTAAAGCTGCATAGTCCGATGAAATATCAAATTTTCAAAACCAAACCAATTATCTAGATTTTACTTTACATATCTAACTTAGATACTGATGCACTTATTAAGCATTTGTTTCTGCATAGAAGGCAATACTGAGTCAATTTAACAGTGGTGTCAGAGTTCAAGAGTTTTGGCAAGCATGCCAAAACTAATTTTCCATGTTTGCATTCTAAATATCTCAAAAGTTTACCATTTAAAATGAAAGTAACTTTGAACTAATGTAAAGTAGATAGTAGTGATCGGTCTAATATATTTATCTCAGAATAAATACAGAAATTCAAAACCATCGGACTATGGAACTTTAATACATATACAACATATACAACATCGTCAAACAAGATTTTATTGATTACTGTTAAACAGAGAAGGTTATGACTTACAAGAAAAAAGTTGAAAAATAAGTTGAAAAAAAGTTTGGCTACATGTATAATGTCAATGTGTAAATTTTCACATTTTCACTCTGGCGCAAAATCATATTATTATAATTTTGATATGTTTTGTGGGATAAATTCAATACATGTAGAACTGCTAACATACCTAATAGACAGAGGCTACAATCATTATTTGACTTGCTATCAATAAAACAAAGTCTTAATTATCAGCATCGCAACGTGGAGACCAAATATGTGGTGCCCAGTTTTGGAGAATAACCCATATATATTCAAAAGCATGCGCAACGCATCACGGGAATATGAACAGCATCGTTTCCCTATCAGTTTGCTCCATGGTTAGCTAACCATTGCTTAATAAGTTACTGCCTATATATTATACACCATACTCTTTTAGTTCCCTATTTTACCACGGTGGCGCCACCTGCAAGTGGCAAATAGCCCACACTACTGGCACTGTCATAAGGAATGTTGGCGTTGATATTTGATGGCTATTATGTATATATATATATACATATATACAGTAAGACCTCTCTAAATCGACCTACCTTGGGACCGACTTTATGTGGTCCATTTAGGGAGCTTTAGGGAGTTAGAATATGGTTACAATGGATCCAAATAAGGCGATCGATATAGGGGAGTGGTCGATCTGTGGAGGTGGTCGGTTAGAGAGGTTTTACTGTATATATATATATATATATATATATATATTAACCTGTAGAGAATATTATATTTCTACAACCAGGTATGTATTACCTGGTTACTGCTTACGAATATCCTACTGTTTATTTAAAGTTGCACAGTCCGATGGTTTTGAGTTTCTGATAGATATAATATTAGGCTGATCAGTTTAATCAACTTTACTTTTAGTTTGAAGTAACCTTGCTTTAAACTGGCAAACTTAAGGAGATATTTAGAATGCATACAAAATCATATTAAATAGGTAGTGCATCTATATTTATATTGTACTCGCTACACCTATATGACTGTAGTAATTCGTACATGAGCCTCACCCCCATGCGGTGGCGGTAAGGACTACGCTGACCACTGTTGCCCCTTTTGCGGAAACAGGTGGCAGCAGGCTAGCCAGAGGTGGTTCCCGGGTGGACCACCTCTTGCTGCGACTGGCTTGCAGCCACCCCGAGCCATGGAAGGTTACCTGTGACCTGACTGGTCAGGGGGCGGGTCACGTGGTTCTGTGATGACACAGAGAGTGGAGGGTTCAGGAAGTAAATGGTGAAGCGTATATTTCTGTTTCCTGTCTTCTGTACACGTTGTATCCAATACAGACCAGGAGGAAGCGATCATACACCACAACACGGCTTATCACGTGACTAATCAAAGTGCAGCTGTAGCGACCTGCATACCAGTTATCAATCAGGCTCTCATTGAACTCGGCACAATTTCTAACCAACATTGTCCACAGATAAAATTGATGGTAGCTCTTCTGTTTGTTTGTTTGTTTGTTGTTTTACGTCCTAGCAACACCTAAGGTCATATTATGACGGGTGCCGACTTGTGACAGTGCGCACTCATGGCGACTTCATAGTGCTGCCCCACTGGGACACCAGGCCGTCAGTACCATGACTTGATATCCCACTCAGTCACATTATCCTGACACTCAGCAAACTAAGTCCACATTATATATAATCATGTCCACATTATCAATCAGGCTAACCCGCAAGGGTTAGCCTGATTGGGATTCGAACCCACAAACTCATGGGTTCGGATCTCCCGATCTCCCAAAACAGGAGATGGATATCCCGTATGGCGTAGTTCTTCTCTGACCAGCCATAATGTACAACTATCACCAAACTAACAATGTGTTTTCTAACTTTATATGGCGTGGGAGCCTATCATAATAATATAGGTCACAGTTGCATAGTCCGAGGGTTTTGAATTTCTGTATTTTTTCTGAGATAAATATATTAGATCGATCACTAGTATCTACTTTACATTAGTTCGAAATTACTTTATTTTAAATGGTAAACTTTTGAGATATTTTGAGTGCAAACATGGAAAATTAGTTTTGGCAGGCTTGCCAAAACTCTGACACCATAGACTTCTGCAGGAACAGGATCTGTTAAATTGACTCAGTATTGCCTTCTACGCAGAAACAAATGCCTTATAATTGCATTTGCGTGTAACACTGGCGGTGCAATAGGCAATGTGTGACATGATGGCGAAACAGGCAGCAGGAAACTGGGTCAACCATCGCACGGCAGGCAACGGCAAAAGTGGGTCAAGTTTCTCACAGTAGCAGACGACATTTGTACAGCGCGTCTAAGTTCTATGTGTGTACAACCTTTGGGTAAATATTTCTCCGATATTTTACAGTAAATGGAATGGCATGCCTATTCGGATAGTTCGCAGACACCCTAAGTACATATACTTGTTATATGTATATACAGTAAAACCTCTCTAACCGACCACCTCCACATATCGACCACTCCCCTATATCGATCGCTTTATTTGGGTCCCAACAATACCACTGTAACCATATTCTAACTACCTAAGCCGACCACCTCCCTAAATGGACCACTTAAAGTCGGTCACAAGGTCGGTCGATTTAGAGAGGTGTTACTATATATGGATAGTGATAAACCCTTTACGGCGTGTAATAAGCTCTGTAGTGGTCCTTCCCCCCCCCCTCCCCCTCCCCCTGGTGGGGGGTGGGTACCATGATGCTCCGTACACAATGGGGGCATTCGACTGGGCCTCTCTATTCGAATATCAAAATATTTCCGAACAAATTCCTATTCGACTGGGACCGGAACTGGGTTCATATACCGATGATTCGGATGTGTGTTGCGGCTCCATCCGTTCCATCTGTAAATCTTGCGGATAGAAAGGGCCGAGTCGAATGCCCCTAATTTCTCCTAGCTAAGTGGGGAAGACGGGGGGGAGGGGGGGGCTCCCGGTTACAAATAACGCCCCATGCGTGGAGCGTAGGATCGACGCCGACATCCAATGCTCGACGCCGACAACTTTCCCCGGTGGGCCTCTTTTCGTGATCCTGACTCATGTATGTGTATTGGAGATATTTGAAAAAAGAAGAGAGAAAGACAAAGGAAGAAGGTGTTCTCTGTGGCGGAATGGTTAGAGTGTCTGACTTTTTTCTAGGTCAGACTCCTAATCTGAGGGTCGGCGGTTCGATTCCCCGTGCCCCCACCTCTGCCAATTTGGATTTCCACTGCTGTGTATAACTTACAGCGTCATCAAAGGCCAGTTGCTCTCATACCATGTCTATGTGGTGTGGGAGGTAAAAAAATCCCTTGGGTCGGTAAAAGTGTAGGCTCGGGCTTTCTATCGACAAACTGTCTAATGGTGAAAACAAGCCTATTCAGGCTTATCCATGATAGGCAGTATAAATCTTCAACAACAACAAAAGAAAGAAGTGCTTAAAGACAATTCTAGAATCATGCAATACCATGTGATGCATACTCACCAAGTGCATAATACATATGTTGAACTGGAATTGTATGCAGTTATTATTGCAACTAATAGTCCATTTATATTATCGAACAGGATTTTCATGTGGATATTATTTCAACTGATATTGTCATTTATATACCAACAAATTATAATGAATGGCCGGAAGACCAGTGCTCTGGCACTGACAAAAGACATTATTCGCTGAATAAAATACATTTAGTAAAAAAAAAAGGAGTACCAAACTTCAAGAAACGTATAATGAGTGCACCAGTATCTAAGTTGGATATATTCTTAAATCTAGGTCTTTCAGTTAGACCAACAATATATTGTTGGTTGTTGTGCTATGTCCTAGCAAGATCTAAGGTTATAATCAGGATGGGTACCGACTTGTGACAGTGTGCACTCATGGGGACTTTATGGTGCTGCCGCACTGGGAAACCAGGCCGCCAGCACTATGACCTGATATTGCACTCAGTCACATTATCCTGACACTGAGCTAACCAGTCCTTGTCCTATCCTATTAATCCAGAGCGCCAGGTTAGGTAGCAACAAGTATCAATTTGATAACTTCCAGCCATTGCACGATTATAGATTATTTACTTAAGAGCTAGAGATCAAGTTTCTGTGTGTGTGTTTGTTGGGATTTTACATATTGGCAACATCTACGGTCATATCATGATGGGTGAGGACTTGTGACAGTACATGCCTAAGGCGACTTTGTAGTGCTGTCCCACTGGGAGACCAGGGCACTGGCACCATGACCTGATTTCCTGCACAGTTACATTATCCTGACACTGCGCTAACCAGTCCTTGTCCTCTCCTAGTATACTGTTATGTGCCAGGTTCAGTAGCGACAAGTATCAATTTTGTAAGTAATTGTTTTGACTCAGCGGGAATTCGAATGAACTACCGACCTTCCCCATGGGAAGCCTGCTCTTTAACCGACATGGGACTCTATTAATGGGGAAATGCTGTTTTCCTTTGTATTAAAATGAGATCAGCATTTGACACAGTGTCCAGCCTCAATCCTGCCACACGTATGTGTAGAATAATTAATATCAAAATATTTTACAAATGAACCTATTCTTAGTGAACAGTCAAACATCAATAGCATTGCAATAGACGATTTCCACCACCAACCCACCCTCTGGCGGCAGTGGCAAGAACTAATGTGGATAGGATTCGGTTGATTGTTGGAATTTTAGGTTCTGGTACCATCTAAGGTCATACCAGGATTGGTACCGACTTGTGACAGTGCACACTCATGGTGACTTTATAGTGCTACCCCACTGGGAGGCCAGGACGGCAGCACCATGAACCAATATCCCACTCAGTCACATTATCCTGACACTGAGCTAACCAGTCCTTGCCCTCTACTCTTAATGCTGAGCGCAAAGCCAGTAAGCAACAATTATCAATTTTGTTAGTCATTGGTTTGACTCGATTGGGAATTGAACTCCAGATCTCCAGGACGGGAGGTCTATGCTCTACTGATTCGGCCACCGCGTCCGGTCATGCATAACGCACCGCAATATCATCTGATACACCCACAATTACACAACCAGTATGGCGTTATATCAAAATAGGTTTTAGAATGAGAGAAATAATCAAATATTTAAACCCGAATGAGCAGCTTAGCTTACCTGATACAGTGATAGATATTTCATATAATTCTAGTTTTTTTCATGAAGGACATGTTTTACAATTGCTGCATGTCGATTTCGAGCAGCCTATATTTAGTTCTAGAAAAACCTAGACTTCAATTTAGAAAAGCCTCGAGTTAGTTCTAGAACAGCCTAGATTTAGATCTAAACACCAAAACAAACACCAAAACAAACAAAACAAAAAAGAAAAGCCTAGAGTTAGTTCTAGAACAGCCTAGATTTAGGTCTAGAGTACAAGTTTGATCTATTGTAAATACATTTGATTTAATTTTAATCAGGTTGCCATTATTTATGATAGTTCATAGCAACAGCTAGAGTTTCATCAGTCATTGAGTTACAACCTCCGAAGCAGCCTCTTCTTGAGACAAGTCTTATTTATTCCATTCAGGGCTAGGTAATATTAAATCTATATCTAGAAAAATGTAGGTTAAAAACTAGATACGTTGAGAAGTGGCACATTATTGATTTATACGGTCATTGGCTGCAAAACTGCGGCAAAGTAAACGGTGCCGTTAGAACAGCCCGTTTTTTAAAGTTTTTTTTGTGGGGGTTTTCTAGGTTTTTTACTTCATGTATTTTTATTCAGCGAATAATGCCTTTTGTCAGTGCCAGAGCACTGGGCTTCCGGCCGTTCAGTACAATTTGTTGCTACATATATGACAATATCAGTTGCAATAATAACTACATGAAAATCCTTTTCGATAATAGAAGCATAATATAAATCAACTATTATTTGTAATAGTAACTGCAATTCCAGTTCAACAAAAGTATTATGCACTTGGTTAATATGCATCACGTGGTATTGGATGATTCTAGAATTGTCTTTGGACACATCTTTCTTCCTATGTCTTTCTCTCTTTTTTTTTTCCCCTTTTTTTCAAAAATATATAACATATCTCCAATATACATATATATATATCATAGTGTAAATATGCAAATCAGTGGATCCAATCACCAATACCAAATGCGAGAAACCCGCCCATTGACATTCTTTTTTTCTTGCCTTTCTTCTTCTGGGATGGTACATCAGTTGTGACTCGCTCTTATATTGATCAAGAAGCTCTGACAACATCACGTGATAATATTCAGTTTTTCTTATTTTCTTAATTGTTTTTATTATTCATGAATATCCATTGCATGCATTGCTATTCAATGGTCATCCAATGTCCGCTATATGCAGACTCAGTAGTAGCTTCTATAGGTGACCCACAACTAGAGTTTGAGCTGAGTGCGCATGCTCCGTGGACAGTCTATTGTCTTATTAATATCAATGCATTCTTAATTACTAGCGCCATTTTTATTATTTTTACTACTAGTACTACTGTTACTGGTTGGCTAGTTGTTAGGAATGTTACGTTCTAGCAACATCTAGGATCATATCAGGACGGTATCGACTTGTGACAGTGTGCGCTTATGGGGACTTTATAGTGCTGCCCCACTGGGAGACCAGGCCACCAGCACCATAACTCGGTATCCCACTCAGTCACGTTATCCTGACACTGAGCCAAACAGTCCTTGTGCTAACCTAACAATGCCGACTGTCTGGCGAGGAAGCGACAAGTATCAATTTTTAAGTCATTGGTTTGACTCGACAAGGCTTCAAATCCATGCGTTCAAATCCCACGATCTACCAAAACGGGAGACTTACGCTCAACTCATTCGGCCATCCCGTCTGGTCTCCAAGAAAAGAAATGTTAATACATGTACTACTATCGCTAATAGTACATTTGAGGCCTTTAGACTATGCCTTATAACCTATGCAATTCCACCTTCCCTATCTGAAAACAGAGAATTATTAATAACAATGGAGAAGTCAGTCTTATGGTCTTGTGCAGATCAATCCCTGCCTGCTGGGTGGGAGCAAAGACCCTATAAATATAATACTAAAGGCCCTGTCACATTACGGCGTATGGCGGGAGCGTATTGAAAACCTACGTAGGTCCTGCACGTGCCGGCCTATGATGACATTTGGTGACCTTTCGGGTGGTTTTGAGCGTATGTGGAACCTACGAGGAGCGTACACAGAGGAGCGTATGAGGAGATGGAGCGTATGGGAGCGTGCTGTGACATTTTTTGACAGTATGGGCCATACGCCCTCATAGGTCGAGTTTTTTTTAGCATGCACAAAAAAAATTGGACGGACGGATTTATGAAAGCGTATGGCGGCGTATGCCTCATACGCTTCACATACGCCGGCATCTGGTGGCATCTGGCGGCGTATGAGTAGCGTATGAGTAGCGTATGCGTAGCGTATGAGTAGCGTATATGGCGTATGCCGACGTATAAGACGTAACGCGCTTACGCCGCCATACGCTCCCGCAAAAAACCCTAATGTGACAGCCCCTTAAGACAGCTCACTCAGCCTGTACTGTGTAATCAAAATGATCAAACCCACCACTTGGTGTGCTGGCTGTTCTCTTGGTTAAACAGTTGCTATATTATATGTATACATGTATATATGAATGTGAAAGATGTGTGATGATGGCGATGATGATGATGATGCTGATGATGATGTGTATTTGTTCATAGCAATTTCATATTGATGTGTATTCATACTTACCTATGTCATGTATAATATAATTGTATGTGTTTACATGTGAAACACCAACCAGCAGCCGGCTGATCAAACCCACCACAAGTTGGCACTGTGAAATTTACATTACCATGGGAGAGATAGGGAGTGAGCCATCTTAGTATTATAGGGTCTTTGATTGGAGATAGAACAACCAATTCTAAGTGTAAAAAGGATGATCTTTCTGGAATATGAATATTTCATTAATATATATAATATATATATTCTTTTTAGCTTTTATTATGCTAGTGTATGTTGCCCAGAGGGGGGGGCGGTGGTCTAGAGGACATTATGCTGCACGACATTGTTCGCTTGCATGCCTGACGGTGTGACGGTAAAGTCAACAATTATACAAACAAAAATGATATTAGCCTAATTCAATTACGGAATATATTCACCAAAGGAATACAAGACTAAACCAGGTGACACGGGGCTGTGTGCAAGAAGCGGTGATAACGGTTTGTTCCTGACCCAACCGTCTATCCTCAGGATACGTGTGAAAAGGTGGTATGTAGAAGCGATAATAGCTCTATCCGCGCAACCCAATCCTGTGTTAAGTTTCCCCCCCATTTTACCAGGTAAACACAAATCTGATGAGGATAAATCTAAAATCAGGGATGAAAAATCTCTGTGATTCCGAAGATTCCCGCAATTTTTTTAAAGCGCCAATTAACTGTCATGAAATACCAAGGATTGCAATATTGATTAGTCAGAATCTCGTTCTCATATGAGCTTAGATTTTGGTAGGATATAAAACCCAAACAAACATAAAAGCAGGGCGTGATTGCACAGAGAGAGAAAGGGAATTGGTGGCAAGGGCGATAATACAGTTACTACAAGGACAGTCGAACACTCCCCAAGGATAGTCTGTACTGTGGAATGGAACTATGATACTTGATAGCGCTTGGAGAGATGCGAAATTACGATGGAAATCCCAGTCTGGTCCCCTCCCTGTTTCACCAATACAGCACCTAGCGTCCACAAGGGGAACTGGACCCCGACTAAGAAAATACCCAATCTAGAAATAACCCAACTGGCCAGCTATTCCCAACACAATTTTCGCCCTTGCATATCATCATGCTGTCGGTCGCGATGCGACAAAGACTGCCTTCATTACTTGATTGCAGCTCTCCATTTAGCTCTCTACTGTCTTGCATATGAACCTAGGTAATTCCCTATCATTGCAATAGCAAACCACGGGAAAGAGGTTATTCCCAAGATAACCTATTACCGCTTCTTGCATACACCCCGTCCTGATATGACCTTAGATGTTGCCAGGACATAAAACTCCAACAACCAATCAACATCTTGTATACAGACTGGGTGTGGTGGCCTAATCGCTAGAGCGCGGGCCTCGCGTGTGGAAGGTCAGAAGTTTGGTTCCCGGTTGAGTCAAACCAATGACTTTAAGACTTTTGTATCACTTCCTAACCTAGCACTTGTCATTTATAGAATAAGACAAGGACTGCTTAGCTCAGTGTCAGGATAACGTGACTGAGTGGGATATTGGCTCATGGCACCAGCGACCTGATTTCCCAATGGGGCAGCACTATCAATTCATCATGAGTGCGCACTGTCACAACTAGGTACCCATTCTTATATGACCTTAGATGTTGCTAGGACGTAAAACAACAAAAAACAAACAAAACATCTTGCACACAGCCCCCAGAACCTTTGAAACCCCAACGCTTCACTCACCCCGATGTTACGTCGTGCATGTCCGTCTATTCCACTCCTCTATTACGGATTTACCGTAGCGAGACCTCGCATCCGAAACGCGCCCAAAATGAAAGGTGTGTGTCAGTCACCTCGATGTTGACAGGCGACCCGCAAGCAGACCGGAAATGGGTCAGTCACGTGTCTGTGTGCGTTTACGCTATGCACACGACACATTACTACTGTGCGCATACCGTGTACTCGTGCGCTGACCTCTGACCCCACGCGATCGTCTGCTCACACTAATTGTCGTCTGCTCGGAATTGGCCATATTCGACTGGTACAATGCCGTGCAGGGTTTTTTGTAGATAAAGGATTCACCCGGTACTCGCAGTACACGGGTGAATACCAACCCTATATAAAAACAGTCGAAAAAGCGGGTTAATGAATTGAGAGCCTAATTTCACCATCTAAGAAGCAACATTTATTCTTTACATATGTGTTATTGATAGCCCGCTACCTTTGAGTTGAAAAATATAATATAATATCTAGTTTAATAAGATTTAAAAGTGAAATCGACGGCGTTCTGCAGCCGCCATCTTGTCTTTTTGCATTCTCTCCCATTTCACCAACTCTGTGCTGGTATAAGTAACCATTTGACACTGGTGCCAGGCATTCTACTTCTTGTTCCATACTAATGCTATTTTCGCCCATATTTATATAAGGCTGGTCTTCACCCATGTACTACAAGTAGTGAAGTAGCGGGTGAATCTTTTATCTAGGTTTTTTGGTGGTGTTTTGTTTAAAGGCTCCGCCCTCTGCGCCGAATAGAAAATGTAAGCGCAAGACAAGAAACAGTCAAATCCGATATTCGAGGATGTTTTCACAAAACAAAATGGCGATACAAATGTATTCCATATAGCACTTTTCTAAGTGATGTAGTTATGGCAAATACAACTATTGCTTGAATAAGAAGTCATTTTCTATTTGGGTTTGATAAAAAGAAAAATAGATGTTGGTTGTTTGTTGTTGTTTTACATCCTAGCAACATCTACGGTCATATCAGGATGGGTACCAACTTGTGACAGTGCGCACTCATGGTGACTTTATAGTGCTGTCTCACTGGGGAACCAGGCCGTCAGCATGATGACCTGGTATCGCACTCAGTCACATTATCCTGACACTGAGCACACCAGTCCTTGCCCTGTCCTAATAATGCCGAGCGCCTGGCTAGGATGCGACAAGTATCAATTTTTAAGTCATTGGTTTGACTCGAACCCACGACCCCACGATCTACCAGCACAGGAGACGGACGCTCCAACTCATTCGGCCATCCCGTCTGGTAGAAAAAAAGCAAGATACATTGATGTACCAAATCACAAGCAATGTTCAATGATAACAATGCTGTGTGACACCGTGATGCACATGCAGTGTGTGACGTTGCCACTGTGGTGACTCAGGGTCAAAAGCAATGTACGATAACACTGCAGAGGGTCATCATGAACCACATGCAGTGTGCACATTTCAGTCCTAACTTGACTTGATGCAGCCATACAGATGGATTTGAAGGAGATCTAATGTCGTTGCCAGTCAAACGTAGATGTGTGAGATTAGTTCGATCAGTTCGAATGTAAGTGACGAATTGAATCAGGCCATTGTCGTCTGCTCTGATTAAAGTAGAGATACGATTAACGCGTACTGCGTCCTGCGATGTGCGTCATCGGATATGCGACGTGCCTTGTGCGATAGGCAATATAAAACGTAATTCGTGCGATGTGCGGCATGCGACATGCGATCTGCAGCATGCGACATCCGATCTGCGTCATGGGATGTGCGTTAAACGATATGCGATCAGCGTCATGCGACGCGCATTAAGCGATATGTGACATGTGTGACGCTACTTGCGTGATGCGTCATACGATATGGGACGTCCGTGGCGCGATATACGATAAAGCTACTAAAAAAAAGTCACATGCCATCTTGATATATTACCTCAAATGTCGTTAGAAGATAAACCTCCGCATTCACATTCACTCACTTTGTGTTTGAAAGCTTCCCAATTCGCATAGGAAAACTCACCATTCGCTACACGTCGCGACTTGATTTTACGCATACGCAAACCCTGATTTAAGCATACGCAAACCCCTGGGACACCCGTACATGTACACACTAATACACCAGTCATACTACAGCTTGCAACCACTTTGCGACCACCTTATGCTAGGTACACACCTACCGTTTTTCCGCACCCACCTACCGCATACGATCTAAAACTGCCCAAAAGTTGTGAGGTGTGCACTCCCCTAGCACACCTGCCGATTGCGATTCACGACCAAAACTCATTTTTAGGGCTAAAACGGTAGGTGTGTACCTAGCATTACGATTGCGATTCGAAAAATGAATCGGCCCGTTTTCAGTTTTAAGCGGGTCGGGTCGAGTCGCAAGTTTTAGTGCGCGAATCCTATACGGTAGGTGTGTACTTGGCATTAGACCAAAGAACCTACACTGACCCGTGCCGTCCTTACTACTAAAACAATGGTTGCCGATGTTTGGGCGTCACTGGTGAGTGTGGGTTCTTTGGTCTAAGGTGGTCGCAAAGTGGTCGCAATCTGTAGTGTGACTGGGGTATAATATAACCACCCTCACATACCCCCAACTGTTTTCGCTTTACTTGCATATTGCAATACGCACCGGAAGAGGTGGCTGAATCAGTAGAGTGCAGGCTTCTCGTGCGGAATCTCAAGAGTTTGATTCCTGGTCGAGTCAAACCAATGATTTATGAGTTACAAAACTAATACTTGTTGCTTCCTGGCCTGGCAGTTGGCATTAATAGGATAGGATGGGATATTGTGGTGTTCTCTGTGGCGGACTGGTTAGAGTGTCTGACTTTTTTCTAGGTCGGACTCCTGATCTGAAGGTCAGTGGTTTGATTCCCTGTGCCCCCACCTCTGCCAATTTGGATTTCCACCGCTGTGTATAACTTACAGCATCATCAAAGGCCAGTTCCTCTCATACCATCTCTATGTGGTGTTGGAGGTTAAAGATCCCTTGGGTCGGTAAAAGTGTAGGCTCGGGCTTTCTATCGACAAACTGTCTAATGGTGAAAACAAGCCTATTCAGGCTTATCCATGATAGGCAGTATAAATCTTCAACAACAAAAAAGGGCAAGGACTGGTTAGCTCATTGTCAGGATAATGTGACTGAGTGGGATATCAGGTCATGGTGCTGGCAGCCTGGTCTCCCAGTGGGACAGCACTTTAAAGTGGCCATGAGTGCGCACTGCCAGAAGTCAGTACCCACCCCTCCTGATATGACCTTAGATGTTGCCAGGACGACAAATTCCAGCAATCATCCAACCAACTATGCTGGTTAATGGAATCTCGGCTTAATGGTCGTGTGCTCTGACTATGTATTGTCGTCTGCAGGGTTGTACCATTTTCACTGGAAGTCGTCTGTATGCGCAGAATGTTTGGACTGGACGGGGTGGCTGATTCGGCAAGAGCCGTATGGCTTCTGGCGCGAGAGGTCATGGGTTCAAACCATGACCCAGTCTAACCATTGACTTAAAAATGCTTGTAACAATCAAACCTGGTGCTTGGCACTGATTGGATATGACACGGGTTGGCTTGTTCAGCATCAGAATAGTGTGACTGAGTCAATGTATCGCGCGATAATGGATCATATAGCTTTGGGCATGGCTTCCTAATGGGGCAGCACTATAAAATCAACATCAGTGTGAACTGTTACAAATCGGAACCCATTCTAATATGATCGTACGTGTTGCTAAGACGTACAACCACGTCAAAACAAGGTTGCTTGGTTGTTGGAGTTTTACGTTCAGGCAACATCTAAGGTCATATCAGGACGGGTACCGACTTGTGACAATATGCTCTCATGGTGACTTTATAGTGCTGCCCCACTGGGAAAACAGGCCGCTAGCACCATGACCTGATATCCCACTCAGTCACATTATCCTGACACTGAGCTAACCAGTCCTTGCTCTATCTTATTAATGGCGAGCGCCTGGCTAGGAAGGAGCAAAGTATACATTTGATAGGTCACTGGTTTGACTCGACCGGAAACCGAACTCCCGATCTGCTGCACGCGAGGCCCACGCTCTACCGATTCGGCCACCGCACCTGGTCAAAACAAGGGATCCTCTTATTTGGAGATTTGAGGAGTGTCTAAATAAAGGTGTGCTTATTAATAACAACAAACTACAAATTTTACCACAGCACACTTCAGCTCCTAGTCACCAGGTCACTAGCCGGAATTCAGTCTGTTCCTCTGCTGTGGCTGGGATAGAAATTCACCCAGATCAACCTCGTACTCACCCACTCCCAACTGTCGCACGGAAACTTCCATATAAGGGCATGCGTGGTCACGTGGTGCCCTGCTAAGGCAGTCATTTTACCACGCATAGGTAGCAGGTTTCCTCCAAAGAAATGTTCGAATGACCATATGTTTGATGTCCAATAGCAGATGATGAAAATCAATGCACTCTAGTAGAAGCATCGTTAAATAAAACTAACTTTACTATAGCCGTGTTTACATGAAGCGTTTTATATGAAGCGTTTTAGAGGCGCGTTTACACGGATGGAGTTTGAAAGTGTGTCGGCGCCGGGAAGCAGCAGCCTTAGTGGGGAGTCTGTAGCCGGCGAGCACTGCTATTTGTTTAGTTTACACTTGTCGATTCAACAATAAAATAGCTGATACGTTAATATCGGTTGGAATTTAGGGTTAATTTAATTAAATTTCATTATTTGAGTATGTAATTCTGTTAAATATGATCGCATTCAATAGATTTTGGCCTAATCGGTCCCTAACACTGCTGGGCACCAGCGATTAGTTCAGCTGAGCCTGTAGCCGGCGAGCACCACTATTTTACACTATTGCTGCCCGGGAACCAGCTGAATCCCTTCATCTATACTACCTCGCGAGGTGGTTTATAAGTACCAATTTATATGAATCGATTCAGCCCTAAAACGCCTCAGAGTCGCGTTTACATGGCAAATGTGAGTCGATCTAGGCAAGTCGTTTTATATGAGGCGTTTTAAATCGCCCGTGTAAACAGGGCTTTAGTGTGTGTGTGTGTGGGCGGTTATTTATGTGTGGATGTGTGTGTTTGTACCTGTGTGCTTGGATGAGTGGCTGTATGTGTAGTAGATGTGGCTGTATCCGCGGAGGTGTGTGTGCATAGTTCACTATAGAGGGGGTGCAATGATGTCACGAGGCAACTTTCGGTGGCCATATTGGATTACATACAGAAGGCTTGCAACTGCCCACACTGTGCATATTTACTGATTTGTTGGTTTATTTGTCACTGTTTTGAGCAGTTTGGCCTGAGAAGTTGTTGCTAAAGTGCTGTAAGTAAACACATTGGATGTAAACTGCCCAGAACAGCTCAGAACGCAAGGAAAATGATGTTACTGCATCAGCATACATCCACAACAGGGCTAGGCAAGGGTGCTCGTAATCTGAGATGGCTGACTGCTGACCTCTGACCACTGAGTGATGACGTCACGTTCACTCCCTCTATAGGAATTATCACTCACCCTCAATACCCACACCCCATGCTGATATTACCTTAGATGTAGCCAGGATGTAAAACTCACAACAGCCAACCAATCCCCCGTCACTCCACACTCCCAAATTGGGGAAGGCATAGCAACAGCAACAGCAACATCAACAACAACAGCCTCAACAAATCACACTGCAACACTGCAACAAAAGCACTCCCACCCTCCACCCGCACTGCTCCGCACATCTCGATCCAGCCACCTTTGCAGTGTGCCCTCCGTATTCAGAAACCCACTGTTGCGAGACGGCGGTCAGGCAGGCATGCGGGTCGCAGTGTCACCTCTCTGCGTCCCGCTAACCCGAGCCCGATTCATCAACAAACAAACAAGCCCCCACCTACCGGAACAACGTCCAGACCGGAAGTCTGTATCGGCGGTCACATGACACACACACCTACCTGGGTCCACAGGTGTGAAGACTGGCTGAGACAGGTGTGGAGACTTTCTGCGGGTGTGTGTTCTCTCCGCTCGCTAATTTACGGGGACCGACGCCCTGCTGCCGAGTCGACTAGGTCCGGACCCGCTGTTGGTGGGTGTCCTCTCCACTGAACCGGAAGTTGGCCCACCTGAACTCTCCGGGCCGAGAGTGGGCAGGGCGGTGTGTGTGTGTCTGTGTTGGCGTGGGTGGAGGTTCTGCTTGGAGAGTGAACGTTGAGGCCCAGCTCGGACACGGGTGGCCGGGTTACAGGTGTCAACCAAGTGTACGTCGTGTTCTATATATGTATATATATATAAATATAAGTATATATACACACATATATATATATATAGTTACAATATACATACACATATATATATATGTATATTATATACAGTAAAACCTCTCTAACCGACCACCTCCACAGATCGACCACTGTGTTTATGTATAGTGTAAGTATATATATACAATAATCCCTCTCTAACCTACCACCTCCACAGATCAACCACTCCTTTATATCAATCACTTTTTTTTGTCCAAAATACCATTGTAACGTTAAGGAAAACCCCCTAATCCGGCAACCTCTCTAAATGGACCACTTAAAGTCGACCCCATGGTCGGTTGATTTAGAGAGGTTTTACTGGATGCATATATATTATACAGTAAAAACTCTTTAAATCGACCAACCTTGGGGCCAACTTTATGTGGATCGAGATGTGCTGAGTGGTGCGGCTGGAGGGTCGGAGTGCTTATGTTGCAGCAGTGCAGTGTGATTTGTTGAGGCTGTTGCTGTTAATGTTGCTGTTGCTGTTGCTGTTGCTGTACCTTCCCCAATTATTGAGTCTGGAGTGGGGGGGGGGGGATTGTTGGCTGTTGGGAGTTTTATGTCCTGGCAACACCTAAGGTCCCAACAATACCATTGTAGGGGTATTCTAACTTCCTACCCATGAGTTTGTGGGTTTGAATCCTGGCCGAGTCAACCCAATGACTTAAAAATGTATACTTGTTGCTTCCTAGCCTGGTGCTTGGCATTAATAGGATAGGGCAAGGACTGGTTGCCTCAGTTTCAGGATAATGTGACTGAGTGGGATATCAGGTCATGGTGCTGGCAGCCTGGTTTCCCTGTGGGGCAGCACTATAAAGTTGCCGTGAGTATGCACTGTCACAAGTTGGTACCCATCCTGATATGACCTTAGATATTGCTAGGACGTAAAACAATAACAAAAGTCTAACTCCCTAAACCAACCACCTCCCTAAATGGACCACTTAAAGTCGGTCCCAAGGTCGGTCGATTTAGAGAGGCTTTATTGTATATATTTACACTATACATAAACAGGATGGTATGCAGGTATGCAGGTATAGCAATACCTCAGGGAGTTTGACGCCCCTGCCTTGCAGAGTTCTAAACCACTGCCTTGTGGTACAGGTCCTTGACAGAACCGAAGGCTAAGGGAGCAAACCCTAAACAGAAAACCATGTCACTGTGGCAGCATTAAGGGCGGTTGATGTATGGAACTCCCAACATCTCCCGACCAGCCACTGCAGGGACAAATAGTTTTGCGCCTGTCTTGACATGTTCTTGCCGGTGTGAAACCTCTATTTGCTCCCCGAGAGAGTGCCGCTGGTAACTTGCAAAAGCCAGCAGCACTTCAACACTTTTGCAGGCAGCTTTCATGAAATGTACCATCAGTCACAGGGAGAGCTTCGAGCGGGAGATGGACAGCGCTCTCGCACAATGGGAGGAGAAGGAAAGCCCAACACCAGATGAGGAATGGGCAGCGTTGCAACAGGTTGTATACAACACAGCTAAAACTTATCTCGGCAAGCCAGACAGAAAACATCAGGACTGGTTCGACCCCAACAATCAGGAGCTACAGAATCTTATGAGCAGAAGAGACCAAGCCCACCAGAGAGTGTTGCAGACCAGGAACACTAGATCCACCACTGCAGCATACAAAGATGCCTGCAGATTGCTACAAAAATGCACCCGTGCATTGAAGTCAGACTGGTGGGAAATGAAGGCAGAGGAGCTGCAGAGAGCTGCAGACAGAAACAACATGAAGGGCTTCTACAGCGGACTGAAGGAAGTGTGGGGACCCGTGAAGAAGGGAGCTGTTCACCTGAAATCAACAGATGGAACGGAGACCTTTTCCGACAGCAAGAGAGTTGTGGCAAGATGGAGCGAACACTTCCAGAAGCTACTCAACGTCCCTGGCGACATAGATCACGAAGCTCTGAACAACATCCAGCAGCGCATTACCAAAACATGCCTCGATGAGATTCCAACCATGGATGAGATGGCTAGAGCCAGCCTGAAAGATGGCAAAGCACCTGGGGGTGATGGAATTCCTGCCGAGGTATGGAAGCATGGAGGAGACAATCTGCTCAACAGACTGCACCAACTAATCACCAATGCCTGGGAGGAGGGTTCTGTACCCCAAGCATGGAAGGATGCCAGCATTGTAACCATCTACAAGAAAGGTGATCGAACAGACTGTGGGAACTATAGAGGAATCTCTCTTCTTTCCATAGCAGGGAAGATCTTCGCCAGGATCCTACTCAACAGACTATCTATTCACATAACACCTGGTGTAGTTCCGGAGTCACAGTGTGGCTTCAGAGGTAACCGGAGCACTGTGGATATGATATTTTGTCTCCGACAGCTACAAGAAAAGTGCATTGAGCAGGACCGACCACTGTACATGGTATTTGTCGATTTCACTAAGGCATTTGATACAGTCGGGAGGACCGGGCTATGGCAGCTACTGAGGAAGTACGGATGCCCAGAGAAGTTCACAACTATGATCGAGGCTCTACATACAGGAATGATGGCGAACGTTAGTGCTGGAGGGGAAGTCTCGGAATCGTTTGGGGTTACCAATGGGGTCAAGCAAGGTTGTGTACTGGCCCCCACGCTCTTCTCCATCTTCCTATCAGCAATGCTAGATGAGGCTTTCCGAGACATGGGGGATGGCATCTATATACAGTCCAGACAGAGCGCTGACCTATTCAATGTCGCACACTTCAGAGCGAAGACCAAGACTACTCAGATACTGGTGAGAGAGCTACTATTCGCAGATGACAGTGCACTGGTTGCCCACTCTGCTGAAGAGACCCAGAAAATAGTGGACGCTTTCTCCGATGCATCAAAGAAGTTTGGCCTGAAAATTAACATCAAGAAGACGGAGGTGCTGTACCAACCCAACTCTACAAGAACCCGAGAGGAGGAGATCATGGTTGACGGAAACAAGCTGAACTCTGTTCCGGAATTCACCTATCTCGGAAGCACTATATCAAGTGATGGACGCATTGATGCTGAGATACAGAGGAGGATGGCCAAGGCTAGCGCATCTTTCGGCCGACTACGCCAGAGACTCTGGAACAACCACCATGTGTCCATTCGGGTCAAAGGTAAGATCTACCGCGCAATCGTGCTATCCACCCTACTATACGGAGCCGAGGCCTGGACAGTGTACAGACAGCAGGTGAAAAAGCTGCATGCCTTCATGATGCGACATCTGCGTTCAATCATGAGGCTAACCTGGAAGGACAAAGTGACGAATAAGGAAATACTCGAACGGATGGGGCTGCCCTCTATGGAAGATCTTCTGATCAAAAAGAATCTCCGGTGGACTGGACACCTCATGAGGATGTCATCAGACAGGCTACCAAAGCAGATCCTCTATTCTCAACTGTCTTCTGGCTACAGAAAGAGAGGGCGCCCCCGTCTCCGGTTCAAAGATACCATCAAGAGAAACCTGAAGCTGAGAGACATTAAGACCGACTCATGGACGCAACTCTCACAGCAGAGAGCTAAATGGAGAGCGGCAGTCAAGTAATGAAAGCAGTCTTTGTCGCATCGCGACCGACAGCATGATGATGATGATGACATACACACAGATATATATCTGTGAAGTGGGAGAGACTATACTCAAGCTGTGGCCATTGCGGGCTTGGGTTGAGCGGCCCGCATTTGGAAATGCGGGCTGCTCGCCAAGTCGAGCCCGCATTGGACATCATATGCGGGGCAGGGTTCACTGCGGTAACTCGTTGCTAGGAGACGTGGCACGGAGTCCCGTGTTACTCTCCGAGCAATGTGGAAGGAGGTCAAGCGCTCGGGCTCAGACCCGTCGGACGTGTTCCTACACACTCTGATATTTTAGACAAGATTTAGGCTTTAATTGTCGGAATTCCAAATTGTTTTAACTTAATGAAATGGGAGGGGACGTATTTATTTGTACCGATCGTTATTCAAGAACTTAGATTGTACCAGTAGGAACATGAATAAAGTTGTGAGCTCTCTAAAGTGATTGGAACATTCCTTGCATTCTTTACTATTCTCCAGTCAAATCAATTCAATTCAATCAATTCTTTTATTTTAACTCTCTGCAAGGTTTGTTTACAATAAACTGAGGTGATATAATAAATGCATACAAATTCCTTACAGACAGAAAAGCAATGCTTATCTAGCTGGTTTCCAGTCCTTAAGTATATAAACCACTATGGTCAACTTGATATTGATATTCGATTATTCTATATGTAATTAAGGGCCCTCTGCCCGGCGGGCTGTACGAAGCCAATCAACCCCCCTCTGGGAACATAGTAACCACCTTCTTAATAAAAGCATGAATTACAATAATAACATCTAACTATCTAGGCTGTTTATAAGTGACAGCGGCGGCACCTCATATGGAGTGTCTGTTTTAGGTCTACACTATTTAAAGTATCACATAACAAAGCCAAATGGCGGGGGGGAGGGGGGGAGCCAGTTACATTAAGGGAATAATTAATATACATCCATAAAATGCGGGAAGAGGGTCAATCCGTATCTCTATGGCACTCTGGCTTTCCACCCTTAGCCCGGGTTACACAGCACGAAGGCGGTCAACCAGTGGCGGGACGAGAGGCGGCGGCCCGCGGCAGGCCCAGGAAATTCACATGGAAATTATTATGGAAAATAACACATAGGCTCGCATTAGGCTCAGAGTGCCTTCAGAACGGTTAAACATATATATATATATATATATATATATATATATATATATATATTATAGAGTAAAACCTCTGTAACCGAGCACCTCCACAGGTCGATCACTGCCCTATATCGATCGCTTTATTTGGGTCCCGACAACACCATTGTTATCATATATTCTAACTCCCTAAACCGACCATCTCCCTAAATGGACCATATAAAGTCGGCCCCAAGGTTGGTCGATTTAGAGAGTTTTTACTGTATATATATGCATACAGTAAACCTCTCTAAATCGACCAACCATGGGGGCCGACTTTAAGTGGTCCATTTAGAGAGGTTGCCGGATTAGGGAGTTTTTCTTAACGTTACAATGGTATTTTGGACCAATAAAAGCGATTGATATAGGGGATTGGTTGATGTGTGGAGGTGGTAGGTTAGAGAGGCTTTACTGTATATATATATACTTACACTATACATACACACAGATATATAAATACACACATATATACATACATGTATACACAATGTATATGTGGATAGTATATATAGTGCAGACCAGACGTTTGCTTGTTTGTTTGTTGTTTTACGTCCTAGCAACATCTAAGGTCATGTCAGGATGTATACCGACTTGTGACAGTATACTCATGGTGACTTTATAGTGCTGCCCCACTGGGAGACCAGGCTGCCAGCACCATGACCCGATATCCCACTCAGACACATTATCCCGACACTGAGCCAACTAGTTCTTGCCTTATCCTAATATAATGCAGGTATAGCAACACCTCAGGGAGTTTGACGCCCCTGCCTTGCAGAGTTCTAAACCACTGCCTTGTGGTACAGGTCCTTGACAGAACCGAAGGCTAAGGGAGCAAACCCTAAACAGAAAACCATGTCACTGTGGCAGCATTAAGGGCGGTTGATGTATGGAACTCCCAACATCTCCCGACCAGCCACTGCAGGGACAAATAGTTTTGCCCTGTCTTGACATGTTCTTGCCGGTGTGAAACCTCTATTTGCTCCCCGAGAGAGTGCCGCTGGTAACTTGCAAAAGCCAACAGCACTTCAACACTTTTGCAGGCAGCTTTCATGAAATGTACAACCGCAAAGACCGACTCATGGACGCAACTCGCACAGCAGAGAGCTAAATGGAGAGCGGCAGACAAGTAATGAAAGCAGTCTTTGTCGCATCGCGACCGACAGCATGATGATGATGATGACCAGGCTAGGAAGTGACAAGTATAATTTTTTAAGACATTGGTTTGACTTGACCAGGGTTAAAACTCACAAACCCATGGGGTTGGATCCCCCGATCTCCCAAAACAGGAGACAGCCGCTCAACTCATTCGGCCATCCTGTTTGGTTTTGCTGCATAGAAGGGACTAACTGAGTCAATTTAATAGAATGTGTTAGAGCGACACCGGCTCTTTTACTGTCTATTAATAGTTTAAATGTTCCTATCCTGTGACGTCATACGGGGAAGCGATAAGCGCTCACAGTAACACTAACAGTGGGCGATATGTGTTGAGGTTTTATATTCTAGCAACATCTACGTTCATGCCAAGACAGATACCGATCTGTGACAGTGTGCACACATGGTAACTTTATAGTGCTGCTCTACTGCGAAACCAGGCTGCCAGCACCATGACCTGATATCCCACTGTCACATTATCCTGACACTGAGCTAACCAGTCATTGCACTATCCTAATAATGCCGAGTGCCAGGTTATGTAGTACCCGGTATCGATTTTGGAAGTCATTGGTTTGAGGGAGAGATATAATGCCTCTGGTATAATCGTCGGTTCATTGTTGGAGTTTTACACCCTGGCAACATTTAAGGTCATATCAGGATGGTTACCGACTTGTGAAAGTGCACACTCATGGCGGATTTATAGTGCTGCCCCACTAGGAAATCAGGCCACTGGCACCATGACCCAATATCCCATGGTCCCATTATCCTGGCACAGGGATAACCAGTTCTTGCCCTATCCTATTAATGCCGAGTGCCAGGCTAGGAAGCGACAAGTATCAATTTTATAAGTCATTGGTCTGACGGAATCGGTTAGGCGGCTTAATAGAGCTAACACATGCTACTAGACTGAACTTGGAAATGGTCATGATATATGCTTAGATATTGCTAGGACGTAAACTGCCTAAGAAACCGAGAGATGCGGACACCCCTGGGCCCGTATGCATGGAGTGGTGTTAGCGAGCCAAACCCGTGTGGTTAGCGGCGATATCCAGGTTAGTGGCGAAAAGTCAGTATGCATGTGGCCGATATAGGGAAACTCCGTGAGTTTAAAGGCGTCTACGCTAACCCCAACCCAGATCAAGTTTACCGTCAGGGTTAGGGACCGTCTATTCAATGCGATCATGTTTAACAGAATTGCATACTCAAATCGTGAAATTTCATTAAATTAACCTTAAATTTGAACCGATATTAACACCTCCGCTACATCGCCGCCGCTGCCGCCACATCGGCAGCAATATATTAGGCCCAAATCTATTCAATGCAATCATATTTAACAGAATTACATACTGTACAAGTCGTATTTTAACAAATTAACCGCAAAAACGAACCGAAAGTAACGCTGCCGCTACAACGGCGGTGATATTAATATTGTCAAATCGATGAATGTACACAAAACAAATCGCCGCCGCGATTTGTTTTGTGTACATTTGTCAAATATCCCAAATCTATAAATAACTGCTAGGTTAGCTAACACCTCCGTGCTTTGGCTCCATACATACCCTGTGACCAAATTTCCAACACCGGCGTTAGCTAACCCAGACCTGGCCCTTAACACTGGAGCCAATAAATAATTCTTCATGCATACGGGCCCAGGTGTTACCACCTTGAAAGGTTTGTATATCTTTTATTAAAGATACCTCCTCCCACTCTGCAATACCTCCCCCCCCCACCCCTATTTTAACAGTCACCATTCAACGGCCTGCTCACTCATGCCACCAATAACTTATCGCACTGCCACACTGTCACATTGTCACACTGTCACACAGTCACACTTCCACACTGCCACATGGTTACACTGTCAGACTGTCACACTGTTGCACTGTCACACTTCCACACTGTCACAATGTCCCACTGTTACACTGTCACACTACAAACAATTGTCACACTGTCACACTGTCTCACTGACACGATGTCACACTGTCACACTGTCACACTTCCACACTGTCACAATGTCACACTGTCACACTGTTACACTGTCACACTACAAACAATTGTCACACTGTCCCACTGACACACTGTCAACCTACAACACACTGTCACACTGTGATGCTACAACACACTGTCACACTGTTACACTGCCACCCTACAACATACTGTCACACTACAACACACTGTCACATTGTTACACTATCGCACTGCCACACTGTCCCACTGACGCACTGTCACCGTACAACACCCTGACACAGTGTGACGCTACAACACACTGTCACGCGGTTACCTGGTTACACTGCTACACTGTCACCCTACAACATACTGTCACACTACAACACACTGTCACACTGTTACACTATCGCACTGCCACTCTGCGACATACTGTGACACTGTGACACCACCACACTGTCACATTGTCACACTGCTACGCACTGCCACACTATCACACTGTCACACTGCCGCACTGACCAAACAGCTGCCAGAAACATGACGTATTTGACTGGGAAGATGCCGTTAGTAATGTCTAGACACCACCCTCTTGCACAAAGTATCAAACATACCCTCCGGAGGCTGACCAGTCAGTGCGGGATATTGGCTCAAGTTCCCAGAAATAAACTGGCAAGTTTATTCAATTGGACCGTTCAAAGTAATGCAGCCATAACAAATATAACTATTATTTTAATAAAAATAATATTCTCTCTGAGTTTCACAAGAAGGTACCTTTTTTTTTTAAACAAAAAGAACAATGCTATATGGAATCACGCGCAATGATAAGATCTGTGTGTGGCATCATGATGTGCATGCAGTGTCAGTTTGCCAGTACAGCAACATTGGTTCAAAAGCAATGTGCGCTAACACTGCCTGGTGATATCATACTGTACATGCAGTGTGCACATTTCTTTCCTAACTTGACGTGATTCAGCCGTACAAACATATCTCACAGAGACCCAATGTTGCCGCCATTCAAATGTAAATTTGTGAGATTAGTTTGACAAGTACAAAAGTGGATCCGATGGCTTTGGGAATGTGTGAGTGTTGGTGTGTGTGACTGTGTGTGCTAGTGTCTGTGATTATATGTGAATGTGAGGGTGTGTATGTGAGTGAGGGTGTGGATGTGGTTGTGGACAGGAGTGGCTCCAGAAGTTTGCAGAAGTTACTGAGTGATGGGATTTGGATGGCGGGCGATATTAGGCTGCATTTAGACAGTTCGAAGTTTCGAGACCAGTCATTAGGCCTACCAGACTACTCATTACCCATAATTCCTCCTGACTGGGCAACAACAATCTGAGGGGGGGGGGGGGTGAATTGATCACTCCAACGCAGGCCGGACACCAGCCAAACCAGCTGGCTGAATAATCCATGCACTGCGTCTGCTGCTACCACGTGACAGGAAATCCAACTAGACCGCCCCCACATGGCAATTTCAGGTTATTGGGGGGGGGCGGGGGCGGGGGGTCCATTTCCTGGGGACCCACTTCCTGTTCTAATTGGCGATATTCTTGGTCGTTCGATAAACAGTGGGCGTTGATAAATAAGCACGGTGTGGTGACAAAGGTGGCCACAGGTGGCGCCACTGGTGCATGGTCGGCGGTTTGAAAGGAGGTAATGGGAAGCACACTACAATGGTTTGAGTGTCTTTGTTATTTGTATTTATATTCATATAATAAATAATATAACACAATAAGATGGTTTGCGTGTCTTTGTTATTTGTATTCATAGAGTAAATGATATAGCACAATAAATGGTTTCAGTATCTTTGATATATATATTTATATTCATATAATAAATAATATAACACAATAAAATAGTTTGAGTGTCTTTGTTATTTGTATTCATATAGTAAATAATATAGCACAATAAATTGGTTCGGGTATCGTTGTTATATATATTTGTATAGTAAATGATATAGCACAATAAAAGGGTTAGAGTGGCTTTCTTATTTGCATTCATATAATAAATAATATAACACAATAAAATGGTTAGAGTGGCTTCCTTATTTGTATTCATATAATAAAGAATACAGCACAATAAAATGGTTAGAGTGGCTTCCTTATTTGTATTCATATAATAAAGAATACAGCACAATATAATGGTTTGAGTACCATTGTTATATATATTTGTATAGTAATTAATATAGCATAATATAATGGTTTGGGTATCGTTGTTATATATATTTGCATAGTAAATAATATAGCACAATAAAATGGTTTGAGTGCTTTCGCTATTTATATTTCCATTCATATAGTAAATAAAATAGCATTATAAAATCGCTTGAGTATCTTTGTTACGTATATTCATATATTAAATAATATAGCACTATAAAATGACTTGAGTATCTTCGTTACTTATATTCATATATTAAATAACATAACACAATAAAATGGTTTGAGTATCTTTGTTATAAAAATCGTGGGCACAGTGAGTGAGCACCACCAGACAGGTTACAGCGTTTGAAGGTAGAGGCCGACGCAATTGGCCCAGTTGCATAATAGATGAACAATTTAGTAACAGATCAGAATAGTAGATGACTTAGAATATAATGAGGTGTGAAAGCTTCCGATTACTTATACTTGTATAATGCTTATACGTCACATAATAAATAATATAGCACATTAACAACATAGTTCAAGTGCCTTTGTTTTTTATATTCATATAATAAATAATCCCACTCTGCTGATGAGATCCAGAAAATAGTGGACGCTTTCTCCAATGCATCAAAGAAGTTTGGCCTGAAGATTAACATCAAGAAGACGGAGGTGCTGTACCAACCCAACTCTACAAGAACCCGAGAGGAGGATGTCATGGTTGACAGAAACAAGCTGAACTCTGTTAGGGAATTCACCTACCTCGGAAGCACTATGTCAAGTGATGGACGCATTGATGCTGAAATACAGAGGAGGATGGCCAAGGCTAGTGCATCTTTCGGCAGACTACGCCAGAGACTCTGGAACAGCCACCATGTGTCCATGCGGGTCAAAGGCAAGATCTACCATGCAATTGTGCTATCCACCCTACTATACGGAGCATGAGGCCTGGACAGTGTACAGACGACAGGTGAAAAGCTGCATGCCTTCATGATGCGACATCTGCATTCGATCATGAGGCTAACCTGAAAGGACAAAGTGACAAATAAGGAAATACTCAAAAGGACAGGCCTGTCCTCTATGGAAGATCTTCTGATCAAAAAGAATCTCCGGTGGACTGGACACCTCATGAGGATGTCATCAGACAGGCTACCAAGGCAGATCCTCTACTCTCAACTGTCTTCTGGTTACAGAAAGAGAGGGCGCCCTCGTCTCCAGTTCAAGGATACCATCAAGAGAAACCTGAAGCTGAGAGACATTAAGACCGACTCATAGACATCACTCTCACAGAAGAGAACTAAATGGAGAGCGGCAGTCAAGTAATGAAAGCAGTCTTTGTCGCATCGTGACCGACAGCATGATGATGAGGATAATAAATAATACAATGCACACATGTGTATATGCGTATAATTGGTTGGTTGTTGGAGTGTTACGTCCTGGCAACATCTAAGGTCATGTGAGGACGGATATATGCCTTATATGATCACATTAGTCCTTTGTATATAGCAGGAGCAAGAGTGTAAGACATTGGTTTGTTGTTGGAGTTTTACATCCTTTCAACGTCTAAGATCATATCCGGATGGGTACTGATTTGTGACAGTGCGCACTCATGACAACTTTATAGTGCTGCTCCACTGCGAGACCAGGCCGCCAGCACCATGACCTGATGTCACATTATCCTGACACTGAGCTAACTCGTCCATGTCCTATCCTAATAATGCTGAGCGCCTAGCTACGAAACGACAAGTATCAATTTTATAAGTCATTGGTTTGATTCAACCTGAAATTGAACTCCCAACCTTTCCGCATGAGAGGCCTGTGCTCTACCAATTCAGTCGCTGCGTCCGTTAGTTGTTTTTTGTGTGTGTTCTGTTGTGACAAGTTATTTATTCTGCCCATAACGTATAAGCTCCCATGAGGGTGCTTGTTTTCAATGCTGGACAGCTGTGATACTGGATTGGTCTGGCCCCACACTCAGGAGTGTTTACCTGATCTGTCTCGGGCCAACCTTTTGTGGGTTTGGGTGTTAGTAGTTTCTATATTAGTTATTTTGTATTTTTCAAAGTTTTTTTCCTAATCTGTATATGATAACATAGCCTACTATGTACATCTAGCCGGATGGCATTCAGGCCTCTGGGAGAGGATCCCATCCGTTTGTGGTTTGTTCCAGCATCCTTTTACCCCCACCCTGTCCTTAGATAGTGCACCAGTGTGCCAGAACACCCCTGGACCCTTCAGGACTGCGACTAGGTGGGATGGTTATGTTGTATGCTTAGCCATTTTGTATTTTAGGGTGAATCGGATGCATGACCGTGGCCTGTCCAGTTCTACTTTGGTTTGTGCCAGTACACATACCCAGATGGACTGCGCCCTATGGTGATACTGATAGTCATTTTGATTTCCTTAGTACTTAGGAGGGCTAATTTCCGAATTTGTAATATCTACCATCTTTTCTGGCCTGACTTTTGCTTTTTGTGCCAGAACACAGCAAGCAGTGACTGCGCCCATCGTCAGGTGAGATATTCTTCCTTCAGTAGGTGGTTGTGTATTACGTTGTTTTCTTTAAGAATCTTTTATAGTGGTCCAGGCTTTCGATTGTCCATTATTGTGTGCGTTGATTATTCCAGGCATATGCCACTGTGGGCAGTACACTTCTCTCATAAATTGTTGTGTTACTTATTGCTGTCAGTAGCACTGGGTCTGCCATTTGCCTGGTGTCCCTACAGGGGGGTTGCTGTGCAACCTGGTTTTGTGGTGTAATGTGGTGTAATTGTTGCAATCAATTGATTTTATCAGCTCACTTATCTCTTTTATTGTGGTTGTGCAATCTCCAATGTCTGCATTTAATGGTGGCACTTTTGTGGTCCAATTTGTGTTGAACCCTTTGGATAGTTTATTGCCTATGGTAGAAAAATGTTTGTTCAATATATTAGCAGTATCATTGTTTCTGATTTCCATTCTCTCGTTGTTGGATAGGGTAATCGATTCATATATTTATTATTTGGTATTAGTATTTTCATGTTGTTCCAGAATTTGTATGAGTTTCCCCCCATTCTTAGCCTTGTTTGACAATGTACCATCTTTTGCTTTTCCCACTGATTTCTGGCTACGATTTCTTGCTTTATGGTCATTTTCTATGTCTAATAGTCGCTCACTTGATTTAGCTAAACCAACCAAAAAAAACCCACCAAAACAACAACCACCCCCAAAACCACAACAAACAAACAAAACCCAAACACCCAAACACCCAACAAACAAACAAACAACAACCAACCCCACCAAAACAAAACAACCACCAATATTTGTGTCTGATCTGTTTGCTTCTTGTAATGGCTTATGTTCAGAGTTCAAGGTTTTTTTCATGTATATTGCAACTCCTCCACCCCTTTTTTGTATTTGTGTATTTGTCAGTGTTTTTCTATCCTCTATCACAAGCCTGTACCCACCAAGTTCTAGTAGTTTGTCACTATGCAGTTCATGAAACCATGTTTCTGATAGTGTTAACACATCAAATTTACAGATATCTAAGTGTAGTTTAATGCTGTCAATTTGGCAGCTTAGATGGGCAAAATGCATACCTCAGGTTAGTCTACAATCAATCTCTTCCACCATATTTCCCTGGCAGTTAGGTCTAAATAACTGTTTGTCCTGGAGGTGGTTTTTAGTGTGGAATTGGGATTAGTATTTAATGTGTGCGAGACAGATTGTGCTCTTTGGATAGTTTCAGTAAAGATTTGACATAATATCCATGAAAGACAAATAAAGGAAATGTCTGTATAAAATATAGAAAGGACATCATCAATAGATGGCAGCGGAAAAACACAGTAGCAGCTCACCGCGGAGAAAAACTGTCGAAAACGTCTTAACGAACATTTCCACTACCACCACAGCCCCTGATGACAGTGGCAAGAAATATGTTTAAAATATCAGCTCAGTGTGCAGCAACCTCTGTGGGAAAGGTCTTAATAAAATGTTAAACAGCGCACCGTGGCATCACCAAAGGGACATTCTGGAACTACTGAGTTGGAACTGAATCCCAGTAGGGGTAATGGGAGTGCACCAGGTGCACCATGGCGTCACCAAGGGGACATTCCAGAACTACTGAGTTGGAACTGAATCTCAGTAGGGGTAATAGGAGTGCACCGTGGCTCCACCAAAAGGACATTCTGGAACTACTGAGCCAGAGCTGAATCCTAGTAGGGGTAACGTCACTGCGGCACCACTAAGGGGACATTGTGGAATTACTCTGTCAGTACTGAATCCCGGTAGGGGTAATGGGAGTGCACCATGGCGTCACTAAGGGAACATTCTGGAACTAGTGAGTTGGAACTGAATCCCAGTAAGTTTGTTTGTTGTTGTTTTACGTCCTAGCAACATCTAAGGTCATATCAGGACGGGTACCGACTTGTGACAGTGCACACTCATGGCGACTTTATAGTGCTGTCCCACTGGGAAACCAGGCCGCTGGCACCATGACCTGGTATCCCACTCAGTCACATTATCCTGACACTGAGCACACCAGTCCTTGCCCTATCATAATAATGCCGAGCGCCTGGCTAGGAAGCGACAAGTATCAATTTTAAAGTCATTGGTTTGACTCGACCGGGACTCGAACCCATGACCCCACGATCTACCAGCACGGGAGACGGACGCTCTAACTCATTCGGCCATCCCGTCTGGTGAATCCCAGTAAAGGGTAATGGGAGCGCACTATGGCGGCACTAAGGGAACATTCTGGAACTAGTGAGTTGGAACTGAATCCCGCTATGTGTAATGGGAGGGCACTGTGGCACCACCAAAGGGACATTCTGGAACTACTGAGTTGGAACTGAACTGGAAGTGCACCATGGCGCCACCAAGGGGACATTCTGGAACTACTGAACCATGGCTGAATCCCAGTAGGTGTAATGGGAGCGCACTGTGGCGCCACCAAAGAGAAATTCTGGAACTACTGAGCCAGAGCTGAACATCGGTAGGTGTAATTGGAATGCAACGTGGCTCCACAAAGGGGACATTGTGGAACTACTGAGTTGGAGCTGAATCCCAGTAGGGGTAATGGGAGCGCACCGTGGCGCCACCAAGGGGACATTCTGGAACTACTGAGTTGTAGCTGAATCCCAGTAGGGGTAATGATAGCAAACCATGGAGCCATCAAGGAGAAATTCTTGAACTACTGGGAAATTCCGGAACTACTCAGCTGAATTCCAACAGCTGTAAGGGAAGTTCACCGTGGTGCCACCAACAAAATGTTAGAGAACTACTCTGGTAGCAATGGTTCCTAGCAGGTGCAGGTTGAGTGAGGCATGGCACCACCAAGGGGTCATTAGGGAACTACACCGCCGGCGCTGGTTGCGAACAGGTGCTGGGTGAATGCATAGTGATGCCACCGTGCTGGTGTGGCGTTTTCAGCCGTGTACCGTGCTCAGCCGAGTGCATAGACTCAAACTCAAGACATTGTCAATGGTCATGAGTCACTAACCTTATAAATTTAATATAATGTTTTTGGTAAAGATGTTTTCTATATGTGTACCAAGTGATTTGTTCCTAGGTAGTGTGGTTTAAGAGATATTTCACTTTTCCTGGATTTTCTGTATGAAGATTGCTCACCACCATTGACAATGCCTTGAGTTTGACAGTACGCCCAGTGCAAAAATTAATCAAAATTAATAGAAATCAAGAACCCTAACCTTATAAATTTAATATAATCTTTTTGGTGAAGATGTTTTCTATATGTGTACCAAGCGATTTGTTAATAGGTGGTGTGGCTTTAGAGATATTTCACTTGTTCTGTATTTTCTGTATGAAGATTACTCACGACCATTGACAATGCCTTGAGTTTGAGTCCAATCACACGGCTGAGCACGGTACACGGCTGAAAACGCCACACCGGCATTGTGGAACTGCCCCGCTGCCACTGGTTCCTACCAGGTGCTGGTTGAGCGCATAGTGGCGCCACTATGCGGGTGTTGTTGAACTACTCTACCACCACTACTTCCTAACAGTGGCCCCCCCCCACCCTGTGGGCGTTTTGGAACTATCCTGCTGCCGCTGGTTCCTAACAGGTGTTGGGTGAACGCATAGTGGCGCCACCATACGTACATTATGGAACTACCCCGCTGCTGGTTCCTACCAGGTCTTGGCTGACGGCATGGCGCCACCATGCGGGCGTTGTGGAACTACTGCCGCAACAGATGCTGGGTGAACGCATAGTGACGTCACCATGCGGGCTTTGTGGAACTACCGCTGCCTCTGGTACCTAATACCCCTGTCACACTACGATGTAACGAGCCAACGTAAGCCTGACGTGGTCACTTTTCATCATTACGTTGATGTACGTTGGGTTACGTTATGATGACGTCAGAATGACGTTAGACTGACGTCGAGCTACGACACGTTACGTCGTGTTACGTTGGCGCGCATCAAGGTTTTGAACCTGTTCAAAACTTTCAACGTAACTTGAACGTAAGAGTTTATGTTCGCCTTACATTCTGTACACGTTCGGTGAATGTCGATGATGTTAAACGAACGTTAGTCAAACGCTGCTCACTACGTTCCACTACGTTCCACTACGTTCCACTACGTTCCACTACGTTCCACTACGTTCCACTACGTTGACCCACATTAAAGCCGGTGGAAACGTCCACATGGCGTAATGCGAACGTCAGGAGAACGTCAGGAGAACGTCAGGAGAACGTACGCCGAACCTACGTCCAACGTACGTTCAGCATTTCGCCAACGTTTAATGACGTAAGTAACGTAAGGTAATGTAAAGCAACGTAGTTCTGGCGATGGAATAACGTTCATAACGTTTCGTGAGTGTCATTATGTTGTCCTCTCTCGTTGAATGATGCTATCACTACGCTTTACCGACGTTACGCTCTTGTCAACTACGCTGCATCCACGTTCAACTTGTGCCCAAATTTGCATACTACGTCGAGAAGTTCGACGTTTTTCACGTTCTCCCTAAGCTGACGTCGTTACGTTGTAGTGTGACAGGGCCTTAACAGGTGCTGGGTGAACGCATAGTGACGCCACCATGCGGGCGTTGTGGAACTACACCGCCGCCGCTGGTTCCTAGCTATTGTTGGTTGAGGAGGACACAGTCCCTGACACGGTGGAGTCGGCTGGTCCAGCTTCAGGTGGCGCTGACTCTATCGTCATCTTTGCGCATGCGCGCGTGTTTAGCGAGACGCTACTGAAACAGGGATGATCAGGTGCATGAGTGTTAGGATTGTCATCAGGGATTAAGGAGGATTAATGGCGGCCATGCGCTGATTATCCTGCTAGATTTGAGCTGCAGGATAACAGGAGTGCCTACTAGCTGTGCTCGGTAGGTTAATTGTTGCAATCTGGTAGTTCTATGTAGCAGGATAATATCATAAACTACTAGTAGTTGTGTCTTGTAGGAAAATAACACAGTCGTAATCGAGACAAATAAGTGTTCACACTTCCTGTCTACCATTCGCTATTACCGGCGCTGTTCTGTAGGATAATTGCCGAATATACTAGCTTAGCAACGTAAGATCATATCAAATTGTAGCATCTTTGTATTCTAGGACAGGTGTAGAGTCTCCTGGTTTTCTGCTGTAGGAAAATGACAGCGACTGTCGGTCTTCTGTTGTAAAATAATAGCAGGGTCTATTGGCTAAAGATTGTGGAATGAAATAAAATTCTACATTATTTGTGTTGTAGGATAATGACTGACTACTGATTTTGTGTTATCGAGTAATGATTGAGTTTCCTAGTGGTGTGTCTTAGGATAATTTTAATATAATCGCTTTGTGTTGCTGAAAAATATCAGTTCATTGGCTTTGTATTGTAGGATAGGAGCAGTCTGCGGGCTTTATATTGTAGGATAATAGCAGTCAACTGGATTTTTGTTGTAGGGTAATAGCAGCCCACTGACTTTGTGTTGTAGGGTAATAGCACCCTAGTGACTTTGTGTTGTAGGGTAATAGCAGCCTACTGACTTTGTGTTGTAGGGTAATAGCAGCCTACTGACTTTGTGTTGTAGGGTAATAGAAGTCTACTGGCTTTTTGTTGTAGGGTAATAGCAGCCTACTGACTTTGTGTTTTAGGGTAATAGCAGCCTACTGGTTGTGTGTTGTGGGGAATAGCAGGCTACTGGCATTGTGTTGTAGGGTAATAGCAGCCTACTGGCTTTGTGTTGGAGGGTAATAGCAGCCTACTGACTTTGTGTTGGAGGGTAATAGCAGCCTACTGGCTTTGTGTTGTAGGGTAATAGCAGGCTACTGACTTTGTGTTGTAGGGTAATAGCAGCCTACTGGCTTTGTGTTGGAGGGTAATAGCAGCCTACTGGCTTTGTGTTGTAGGGGAATAGCAGCCTACTGACTTTGTGTTGTAGAGTAATAGCAGCCTACTGGCTTTGTGTTGTAGGGTAATAGCAGCCTACTGACTTTGTGTTGTAGAGTAATAGCAGCCCACTGACTTTGTGTTGTAGGGTAATAGAGGCCCACTGACTTTGTGTTGTAGGGTAATAGCAGCCCACTGGCTTTGTGTTGTAGAGTAATAGCAGCCTACTGGCTTTGTGTTGTAGGGTAATAACAGCCTACTGACTTTGTGTTGTAGGCTAATAGCAGCCCACTGGCTTTGTGTTGTAGGGTAATAGCAGCCTACTGACTTTGTGTTGTAGAGTAATAGCAGCCCACTGACTTTGTGTTGTAGGGTAATAGAAGCCCACTGACTTTGTGTTGTAGGGTAATAGCAGCCCACTGGCTTTGTGTTGTAGAGTAATAGCAGCCTACTGGCTTTGTGTTGTAGGGTAATAGCAGCCTACTGACTTTGTGTTGTAGGGTAATAGCAGCCTACTGGCTTTGTGTTGTAGGGTAATAGCAGCCTACTGACTTTGTGTTGTAGAGTAATAGCAGCCTACTGGCTTTGTGTTGTAGGGTAATAGCAGCCTACTGACTTTGTGTTGTAGAGTAATAGCAGCCTACTGGCTTTGTGTTGTAGGGTAATAGCAGCCTACTGGCTTTGTGTTGAAGGGTAATAGCAGCCTACTGACTTTGTGTTGTAGGGTAATAGCACCCTACTGACTTTGTATTGTAGGGTAATAGCAGCCTACTGGCTTTGTGTTGTAGGGTAATAGCAGCCTACTGGCTTTGTTTTGTAGAGTAATAGCAACCTACTGACTTTGTGGTGTAGGGTAATAGCAGCCTACTGACTTTGTGTTGTAGAGTAATAGCAGCCTACTGGCTTTGTGTTGTAGGGTAATAGCAGCCTACTGACTTTGTGTTGTAGAGTAATAGCAGCCTACTGGCTTTGTGTTGTAGGATAATAGCAGCCTACTGGCTTTGTGTTGTAGAGTAATAGCAGCCTACTGGCTTTGTGTTGTAGGGTAATAGCAGCCTACTGGCTTTGTGTTGTAGGGTAATAGCAGCCTACTGACTTTGTGTTGTAGGGTAATAGCAGCCTACTGAATTTGTGTTGTAGGGTAATAGCAGCCTACTGACTTTGTGTTGTAGAGTAATAGCAGCCTACTGGCTTTGTGTTGTAGGGTAATAGCAGCCTACTGACTTTGTGTTGTAGGGTAATAGCAACCTACTGACTTTGTGTTGTAGGGTAATAGCAGCCTACTGACTTTGTGTTGTAGGGTAATAGCAGCCTACTGACTTTGTGTTGTAGGGTAATAGCAGCCTACTGACTTTGTGTTGTAGAGTAATAGCAGCCTACTGGCTTTGTGTTGTAGGGAAAGCAGCCTACTTGTGTTTAACTGGCTTTGTGTTGTAGGGTAATAGCAGCCTACTGGCTTTGTGTTGTAGGTAATAGCAGCTACGTTGTGTTGTAGGGTAAACACCACGTAAATAGCACCTCTGCTTTGTGTTAGGGTAATAGCAGCCTACTGTTTTGAATAGCAGCCTACTGGCTTTGTGTTGTAGGGTAATAGCAGCCTACTGGCTTTGTGTTGTAGGGTAATAGCAGCCTACTGACTTTGTGTTGTAGGGTAATAGCAGCCTACTGGCTTTGTGTTGTAGGGTAATAGCAGCCTACTGACTTTGTGTTGTAGGGTAATAGCAGCCTACTGGCTTTGTGTTGTAGGGTAATAGCAGCCTACTGGCTTTGTGTTGTAGGGTAATAGCAGCCTACTGACTTTGTGTTGTAGGGTAATAGCAGCCTACTGACTTTGTGTTGTAGGGTAATAGCAGCCTACTGACTTTGTGTTGTAGGGTAATAGCAGCCCACTGACTTTGTGTTGTAGGGTAATAGCAGCCTACTGACTTTGTGTTGTAGGGTAATAGCAGCCTACTGACTTTGTGTTGTAGGGTAATAGCAGCCTACTGGCTTTGTGTTGTAGGGTAATAACAGCCTACTGACTTTGTGTTGTAGGCTAATAGCAGCCCACTGACTTTGTGTTGTAGGGTAATAGCAGCCTACTGACTTTGTGTTGTAGAGTAATAGCAGCCCACTGACTTTGTGTTGTAGGGTAATAGAAGCCCACTGACTTTGTGTTGTAGGGTAATAGCAGCCCACTGGCTTTGTGTTGTAGAGTAATAGCAGCCTACTGGCTTTGTGTTGTAGGGTAATAGCAGCCTACTGACTTTGTGTTGTAAGGTAATAGCACCCTACTGGCTTTGTGTTGTAGGGTAATAACAGCCTACTGACTTTGTGTTGTACGGTAATAGCAGCCCACTGGCTTTGTGTTGTAGAGTAATAGCAGCCTACTGGCTTTGTGTTGTAGGGTAATAGCAGCCTACTGACTTTGTGTTGTAGAGTAATAGCAGCCTACTGGCTTTGTGTTGTAGGGTAATAGCAGCCCCCACCACCAGGTAATACAGCACTGCTTTGTGTTGTACAGTAATAGCAGCCTACTGGCTTTGTGTTGTAGGGTAATAGCAGCCTACTGCTTTGTGTTGTAGGTATAGCAGCCCAAAACACCTACTGGCTTTGTGTTGTAAAGTAATAGCAGCCTACTGGCTTTGTGTTGTAGGGTAATAGCAGCCTACTGACTTTGTGTTGTAGGGTAATAGCAGCCTACTGACTTTGTGTTGTAGGGTAATAGCATGTAACTTTCTTTTTTTTTTAATGGCTATCTTTGGAGATATTTTAAATGAAAACATGCAAATTAAATTAGGGTTCACACTGAGATCATGGACATGTTAGGATTGTTTGACTCACAGCATGGAAACATTCTTTTCAATTGACTCAACTAATTCACTTCACTCGGATAAAGGACAGAACTACAATGTAACGGACAAATCATTTAATTGAAACACAATCAGTAATCATGCCACTGGGGCGAACAGGAGGCTGGCTCCGAGTCTAGGTCTCGCGTGTGGAGACCTGAAGGCGGCTGGCACCTTATGAACAATAATGTACAAGAGGTCTAGTGACACCCCGTTTAGCGTTGGCGGAATGCGCCGAAATGGTGCCTTGAGCGATAACAGTAACAAACAGACAATCAATGGTAATGTAATAAAAAAACACAGCACTTAACCCCTACCAAAGAGGGAGGGTGGGAGGGGAAATTTCACGTTGCTCGCTTGAAAGCTGGGAGAGAAGTGACCGAGAGGTGGGCGGAAGTCACGTCAGGAAAGGAGGTCAGTTCTTTACCTCGTGCGTGAATTACACATGTTGCCTCGCCAACATGCCTAATTCACTTCACTCGGATAAAGGACAGAACTACAATGTAACGGACAAATCATTTAATTGAAACACAATCAGTAATCATGCCACTGGGGCGAACAGGAGGCTGGCTCCGAGTCTAGGTCTCGCGTGTGGAGACCTGAAGGCGGCTGGCACCTTATGAACAATAATGTACAAGAGGTCTAGTGACACCCCGTTTAGCGTTGGCGGAATGCGCCGAAATGGTGCCTTGAGCGATAACAGTAACAAACAGACAATCAATGGTAAGGTAATCAAAAAACACAGCACTTAACCCAACATATAGGAAAGTGCTGTGGGAGCTTTCGAAATAGGGGAATCATTCAGGTAATTGAACACCGCATTACTTGACCATGAACCTGCACGCTTAAGATCATCCAATGGAAGATCTGCCTTGACACACGCCTGGGCGGCTCCCCGTCTCAAACTATGCAACGTATATTGGGTCGCGTTCGGCGACTCTGGAGAGACCGCAAGATTGAGCACTCTTACCAGAGCACGGGCCGTGAGATAATCACCGGATCGCAGAACAAAAGCTGGCGAGCCCTTCGGGAGGGTGTTATGGCTGACATAATTCTTCCACGCTGCCACTGGGCAACAGCAGGAGGCAGGTTTCGCCGGCAGCGAGAACGTGAGTGGAGTGCTCGCCCGAGAGCGGGTCTTAGTGGAGTTGAACCTGACCAACAGAGAAGCATGTGACAAATGAACATCGGCAAACATCAGGGTGTGAGCACCAATTTGGGATTCAGAATCCGACGTGATATTGCTTTTACGTACCAATGTCATAAACCCAATTATTAACGCGGCAATGAATACGGAAGTATCTTGAGTCATGCTGTTCAGAAATACCACTACTTTTATGAGGTCAGAAGGAGACAAAGGCAGAGCTCTTACTACTACATGACAAGACTTACGGGCCAAGCCCTTACAAAACGTTCTTAACTCATACGACTGGAACATATCAGGGAACTGTAACAGAGGGCCAATCGTTGACTTTATCGTGCTCATATAGTTTGCCGCGGAACCTGGGGCTCTAAGCCTGCTAGCGAGATATGACCTGAATGAGAGCAGATCGTACAGCGACGGGTTCGTCGGCGCCACCCCATGCTCCATACAGAACCGGACATAGACTCGGACATGGAGATTCCTGTTCTTTCGAGTCCCGACTGCCAGGGCTGCCAGATAGTTGTCAAGAAGGCGTTGATGCTCGGCTACTGTGTAGCCTGGTAGATAAAAAGCAAAAAATAAAACATGGATTACTACAGACACACCTCACAGCTCGAAATCAATCAAGTCAAGACCCGGGGTCACTATAATCTCTTGCAAGCCCCTTACCTCTACCTCCCTGGCGACTGTTACCCTTGCTACCTCGCTCAACGGCGCCCTGCTCAATGCATCCGCAAGCACCAGGTCAACTCCCGGCTTATGCCTTACCACCAGTTCACAGCTATACTTCGCCGCTATTAGCCAGAGCTGGCGGGCACAGGCACAGAGAAAGGAATCCTTACCGGAGCCGGAGGAGAGGACCTGCTGGGATACCATATTATCCGTGTTTACCACGATCACAAATTCATGAGGGCGAGAGGGAAGCAACACGTTCAGCGCTACCACCAGATTGAACGCTTCTAGCTGTGCAATGATGGGGATTGCGTTCCTGACCTCCTCTGAATACAAGCAGGAGTAGTAGCTCTCACTTGAGAAAGCACCCCCTGCCTCTAACGTGGAGTCGCACTCTATTACCCATGAGGGAGGTGGAGCTGGGGGAAGAAGGACGACATTATTGCAGGTACCCGCGAACCTCAGAAACCAACCTAAGTCCTTGAGAATCACGGGGTCGAACACATATTGGCCTACATTTGGAGCTGCCCTGAGTGCTGCGAGCACCCTATTCATAAACCGGGTTGCCGGTCTGACGCACTTTGCTACGTGCTGTAGCTTCCCGGCTAGGCTCTGGAGCTGCTTCCTCGATGCTGTCTTTCTCGCCTGCCACCCCACACACTCACCTACTACTTCTTCCAACTTAGCTTCAGGCAAAGTGAGGGACATCTTAATGGTATCGATTTTGAAACCGAGCCACACCATCTCTTGTGCAGGAGGGAAACACTTCTCAAGTGCCAATGACAAGCCAAGCTCACGTGCCAGTTGAAAGAAAACTTGATATGCTTCCCCTGCTTTCTCCCTAGTTAGCTCAACCCCTACAAAATCATCTATATAACATAGGGCAAAGAAACCTTTCACCCTTAGCAACCACACTACAGCTCTCGTCATCCGAGCGCAGGCCAATGCAGAGGTCCTGCAGCCAAATGGCGGAGCGAGATCCACATAGTACTGGGAACCCACCATTAAGCCCAGCAGTGGGGTGGAGAGCGGACATATGCGCAGCTGTCTATATGCCCTCGACAGATCAGCCGACCACAGCCAGGCCCCTGAACCCATCTGTACGATCCGATCTGTCAGGGTCGTCACTGACGGCAAGGAAAATGAGAACGGCTGCCCTTGAAAGAAACCCTTCTTTATCCCAGCATTCACGCTCTTGCCCAACGGAAAACTAAGGTCTAAAATAACCCTGCGACTCTCTGAATTTTTCTTGGGGCGGGTCATTAAAGGACTAACCTGGAACCACGGCTCAAATGGTTGGAGCTGCAGGGGACCCAGCATAGCTCCCGCGCTGCATTCTTTCTCTAGGAAACTTGTGATATGTGGATCAGAATCAGCATTCGCTGCATGATTTACCAAAGTTGGGGTCGGACTAACGGAGGCAGTATAGTCTATAGGCCACCCATAAGCTAAGAAATCCACTACCTGACTATCTGGATAGTCTACCAAGCGCTGCCTCCAGACGGGAATATTCAGATCTGAGGGAAGCAAGATCCTTTCTGACATATAATTCGGCAACCCGGAATCTCTTACGACATCATATAACTTTAGAAACTCGGGGCTAGACATCAATGCTGCTGGCACTGCCACGGGCCACAGTTTATGGAGCTGTGATCTATACTCACGCGGTGAGAGAGGAGCCTTACACCTATGCTGGCCTGAGCCCGGATATAGACTCAACAGATCTGAGCTCGTACTAATACAATCATACTCTATTTCTATCGGCAACTGTACAATAGAGGCATGCTCAGCTACAGTCAGACATACAGGGACATTCAGTAATGCATTACTAGCACCAGTCACTACCCGCGGAACCTGGGCAGCGGCAGTGGCCACCGAGTCCATAAGTAGGTCACCACCCCCCACCCCTGCCGCTGCTGAGCGAGGGGAAGCGACCCGCTGACCCGGCGGCAACTGCGACCCAGTTTCGGCACACGGCACAGCTGATATCAGAGTAGGGGCAGGTAAACATAACGACTCATGCACTCGATATTCAGAGACACAAACATTAGCCACCTCCGTGACTGGCTCATGTAACACCACAGGACAGTTCTTTACTTTAACAGGGCTTATTAGCCTGTCTTTACATGTAAACGTAGAAATTTGGCTCAACAACAGGTCAGAAACTACAGGCTACGCACTTACAGCAGCAGGTTGACCAGTCGGCTTCTCAGAGCCCTTTCTATCATGGAAGGATCTACGATTTAGGCAATCCTGCTCTTTATGCCAGTGAACTCTTTTTAGTCGGTAAGCGCACCATGCACATACGTGGAGCATCTTCGCCGGAGGAGCACCGTGGGTTGCCGCAAACCCGCAGTCCCTCCCCCAGTTCCAGTTGATGCATGGCCTGCCATCAGTTTCCTTGTTGTACTCCGTCCTCGAGTTTATCGGCAGGAGACCACCGCTCTGTGCCGGCGACACCGAAGACTGTGCCTGTGCTGCAGCATATTGCGGGACATAGGGAGGCAGTGGATGAGACACAAGGGGAGCAACAGCCCTGCCAGCAGCCGTACAGATATCCCTCTGAAGCTCTTTCAAAACACCAGCATCTTCCCAACCCGTCGGGAGGCGCCCCTCGGAAATTAATTTAAACACCCGCTCGGACCAATGCCGACACACAGACCAGTCCCAAAGTGTTGCCATATGGGCCAGCTCTTGCTCATGCTTAAAGATATGAGGCGGCCATGATGGCGGCAGTGACGGCAAAGCTGCCAGAGTACGTAGGGCGCCAAAATACTCTGGCCATGTAGCTTCACCCTGAGAAATAGTTTTGAAGGACTCCCCACGCGTTATAAACATGTGTGGCAAGAAAGCAGTACCTTTCGGCTTGCGAAAACTTGACACCGGGTCCAAGAGGATGTCCGCAATGGCCGCCGCCGCCTGGTGCGCCCGTCCCTCCATTCCTTCCTGGGGTCTCGTGACAGTGACAGTCGGTCCCGCCGGCTGAAGAACCTCGGCCAGGTAGTACCCCGACGCCTGCCTCGGGGACTGGGCCTTCTGCCAAATCCGACTGCGTGGCTGAACCTTGTTGTGTACCGACTTGGGAAGCCAGCGGACTCGGCTGTCCGCCTTGCGCTGTCAAACGGGCTTGTGACAGGAGTGACCTGGCAGCACGGCGCAATGACTCTCGCCGTAGTTGTGGCTGCCGAGGCGGTCGACCGGCTTTCTTCCTCGGCGGCATCTCGAATCTGTCAATAAAGAGAGGAGAATGAAATTTCACGTTGCTCGCTTGAAAGCTGGGAGAGAAGTGACCGAGAGGTGGGCGGAAGTCGCGTCAGGAAAGGAGGTCAGTTCTTTACCTCGTGCGTGAATTACACATGTTGCCTCGCCAACATGCCTAATGTCCCTTCTATGTGACAATAAATGTTTAATAAGAGCACAGCTATCCAAGTTGGCAACGCACGATCAAAAAGAACCCAGCGCTTTGGTTCAGAATAATCCATCCGTTCCATCGGACTATGCAGCTTTAAGTATAGACCGTATCATGTTATGTTCGTGTTTGTATAGGTACACAAGATAAAAGTACATGGCAACGGCAGCAGTCTGCTACCTACACTTCCGGTCCCTGCCTGACAACACGCGCCCTGCGCAGCAACAACACGTAGAACCGGAAGTACCACAAGTACAGTCGATCCTCCTTTAATATGGACCACTTGGGTCTATGCAATCACGGTCGGATTAGAGAGGTTGTCGGATCAATGATATATATATATAAAAAATTATTCAACTGGAACCGCAAACATATAAATATGTACTATGTAATTTATTATGCGGATATAAATAACAGCAGCCCCGCTTAATGTTTTCTCTCTGTCCATCTTAACCTCCATGATATTCGCTGTGAAGTGGGCATTCTCTCCTCCCCGCCTTGGACCAGAAGGGATGGTCGAATGAGTTGAGCATCCGTCTCCTGTTCTTTGGAGATCAGGGAATCCGAACCCATGGGTTTGTGGATTCGAACTGTGGTCGAGTCAAACCAATGACTTAAGAATTGATCCTTGTCACTTTTTAGCCAGGCGCTCGGCATTATTAGGATAGGGCATGGACTGGTTGGCTTAGTGTCAGGATAATGTATCATTTCATGGTGCTGGTGGCCTGGTCTCCCAGTCGGGCAGCACAATAAAGTCACCATAAGTGTGCACTGTCACAAGTCAGTACCCATCCTGATATGTTCTTAGATGTTGCTAGGACGTAAAACAACAACAAACTAACAAACAAACCTTTCCGCCTCCTCCGCACCGTGAGCCAACGGGCATTCTGCTCACTTTATATTTAATAAAAAAATCCTCCGGTGCGACTGACACTGGTTTACATCCGGTGGAGGCGAGGAGGGTAGGTGGAGCCACCGGTACAGTATTGGTCTTACGGAGTATAATAAATAATAGTAATAATTAACCCTTACGTATCTTTATACTTGTATAATTCGTTATACATCACATATATATTTTTTCCTTTGTTCCAATACTAAATTATGTATATATATATATATATATATATATATTTATATTTGTTTGGTTCCAGTTGAATAAGATCCTGTTCCATCACCGAGGCTCTGGTCTTCCGGCCTTAATCATTCCTAGTTTTTGTTCATTGCTCCAGAACACACAAAAAGTGGAATTAGTGAAAATTAAAATTACGTTCAGGTAAAATTACTTAAATTTTAATTCAATTTTTGGATTGGCGCTTACAGAGTGTTGTGCCTGTCTGTACTGGTCACATATAGATCACAGCAAATAAGCAAATCAGTGGGTATAATCACAGGTAATATGCTGGTATCTAGTAATTAGGTACACCGGGGCTCACGTGCAGAAGGTCGTGAGTTTTATTCCCAGTCGAGTCAAACCAATGACTTTGAAATTGATAGTTGTCAGTTCCTAGCCTGGCACTCAGCATTAATAATAAAATAGGGCAAGGACTGGTTAGCTCAGTGTCAGGATAATGTGATCGAGTCATGGTGCCGGCAGCCTGATTTCCCAGAGGGATTGCACTAAAAAGTCGCCATGAGTGTGCACTGTCATAAGTCTGTCGGTACCTGTCCAGATATTACCTTAGATGTTGCCAGGACGTAAAACTCCAACAACCAACAACCAACCAATTGGGCCACCACACCCGGTCTCGTATATTAGTGACCAGACGGGATGGTCGAATGGGTTAGAGCGTCCGTCTCCCGTATTGGTAGATCGTGGGATTGTGGGTTCAAACCCTGATCGAGTCAAACCAATGACCTAAAAATTGATACTTGTCGCTTCCTAGCCAGGCGCTCGGCATGAATATGATAGGGCAATGACTGGTCTGCTCACTGTCAGTATAATGTGACTGAGTTGGATATCAGGCCATGGTGCTGGCGGCCTGATCTCCCAGTGGGGCAGCAGTATAAAGTCGTCATGAGTGCGCACTGTCACAAGTCGGTACCCGTCCTGATATGACCTTAGATATTTTGTTTGTTTGTTGTTGTTTTACGTCCTAGCAACATCTAAGGTCATATCAAGACGCCCTTAGATGTTGCTAGGACGTAAAACAACAACAAACAAAACAAACGTATATTAGTGCCAAATGCTAGACGTGTTGACTACACCAAAACGAACGCAGTACCACATTGGAATTTGAACACAACCGCAGCCGAAGCGTCATCCATATTTACATGTTGGACAGAGCACAAATCGAACTAAACTATTGGTTTCTAGGAGGGAAATCCATATAACTGTTCCGAAGTGTTTACCGCTATTAGGTCGTTCCGGGGAATGCGATAGGAGGTGAAAATATGGGCGTGGTTAGGTATGCAAGGGTCAGTTTTTTTGTTTTTTTTAAATGTTGTTATTGAGGCTGTATTTATACTGTCCATAGCATATAAGCCTGGGTATTCAGGCTTGTTTTCAATGCTGGCCAGCTGTAGTATCGGTGTTAGCTTATCATACAGTAGCTGCTGATAAGTTATTTGATTTCCTGCATTTCAGCAGCAGATAGATAGTTGGTTGGTCTGGTTAGTAATCTATGTTAATTTTCTTTTATTTTCTTGGTATATATGTGTTTTATTTTGTCTACACTTACTACTAGACTAGCCTACTCCTATTTACATATCATAGGCTTGTACGTAGCTGTGTGGTCTGCTATCTGGCTACTTTTGGCATGGTTACCTTCCATTGGGCGTCCCGCTGGTGGGCCGTGACATATCACATGCCCCTTTGCTGTGCAGCTTAGTGGGGGTTTCCTAGCCTTATTTTGCACAGATATTTTTTGTATGTTTTTAGGTCAGGAATTTGTCGTTCCTTTACTGTTTGGGAATTCCACACCTTGGCAGCCATTTCCATCGTGCTTCTCTCGTGAGCTTTTATTTGGCTTCTGGTCTGCTTTAGTAGTGGCGCATTATTTTCTCTAGTAGCCCTTTGTGGTTTTGTTAGGAGTTTATTGTCTTGGCTATAGATTTATGCTAATGTTTTCAGATGAATTATTCTCCTATTTTCTAGCAGTTTTACTTTGGTTCTTTTGTGCATGTCATAAGCTGTGTTCACACGGGAAAAGTTGAAAGCGATTTAGACAAGGCGAATAATATGAATCGATTTAGATGCCAGTTCACACGGACCGAGTTTGAAAGTGTTTCATGTTCACATGGGCAATGCTTGAGTCGGTTTAAGGCGGAAGTGGATATCTGCGCATGAGTGTGGGTTCGACCTAGATATGTATGGACTGAATCATATTGTTTTGGAACCATCAAAACTTCTGCTGGGCAGTGAAAACCTATAAATAAATGATGAAAAAAACATCTGTGCACCTCTATCCGGTTCATAGACCGGAAAGTCAACAAACTAAGGTCTCGACTGCGCATGCATGTGACGTCCTTAATCCACATCAAGTAAGTCGGTTGCGTTCACACGGGCAATATAAGTCGATTCATAAAATTTGGTTCATATAAACCACCTAGATAGGTGGTTTATAAAATCCAAATTATATGATTAGAATCAGCTCTAAACCACCTCAGCCACGCGTTCACACGCCAAATGTGAGCCGAACTAGGCAAGGCGATTTATATGAATCGAATTAACTGCCCCGTGTGAACATGACTATAGGTGGGGTGGAGCTTGTCTACTCTGAGGCAGATTTTCAGTAACTGGGCGGTTCTGATTGGTCAGAACTAGTACTTAGACGCGCAATGGTGAATCTTCACATGACTTAGTCAGTAAGGGAGGAGTCAATAGCTAAATGACTGCAGTTACACATACATTGCTGAGAGTAGTCAATAGCCAGATGACAGTAGATATAGATGCAGTGGTGAATATATATATAAACCACTAGGCAATAAGGTTTGACAAAGCAGAGTTGGGCTGAGTTCTTTATTAGTTCTCTGGCTGGGACTAATATGCCCTACCAAAAAGAAAAATGCGAGCGAAGTGACAGTGGTTTGAGTCATTTCCGCACCAAACATTTGGCGCCCGAATCGCGCACATATAGCGGGGTGGGTGCGCGAATCCCGAATACACGCAATAATCGTACAATGAATATGATATCAATATTGGAATTGCTCCGTTCCTTTATATTATTATAATACATTATAATACACATATATATATATATATATATATATATTTGTAACTGTCTGCAATTACCTGTCACTACCAGACCTGTGGCCAAGCACACCAGCCATTCCACATTCCACTTTCCTTAGGGCCGCACCCTGCAGTCTGGGTTGGGTGGCAGCTCCCCGTATTAGGGCATTGCACTGACGAGTCTGTAGGGAGGTGTCTGATTGGCTGGCTGTGGGAGGTCCAGTCACCTGACTCCCTTGCCCACCTGACCACACTAGTCTCATTGTAATTAATTATTCAAGGAACTGCTCCAGACAGACTGGAGAGATCACTCTATTCCTGGCTCTTGAGTGAGGCACACTTACTCTAGAGCAGGACCCCAGACACTCTGTCTGATGCTACCAAATTTCATATATCCAAATTGAGATGTGTGCAACAACCAGGGGACTTCGGTTCAATGGGCTGTCAGCACTGGTTCCTAGACATATTGAACAGGTAAAGAGACTCTGTGTGGGCAACAGGTAATGGGTCAGTGGCATAGGTCACTACTTGGTGAACAGGAGTTGATGCCATTAAAGCACAACATCTTCACTGTCATTCTTTCATGACTTGTCTTCCTTTCTTCCTTATGAGTTTGTTTATGAGTTTGTTTAAGGGTTTGTTTAAGGGAGGCATCAGAGGTGAAATGAAGGGGGAGAGTTAATGGTGTTATCTGGGTCTTGGAGCGGCTGAGTAATACAAAAAAGTGTTAGCCATAGCACATTCTTGAAACGTTAATGTACATTAATGCACACTGTACACTAGATCTGCCCTGCTGCACAAACATTGGTGCAAGAGTCTCCTTCCTGCATTTTATTGAGTGTTTGTGCTGTACACTATATGGTAAGGACCACTACCCACTCGTATTGTTTCAGAGTGGAGTGTGCAGCACAAAATACATCAGATTCCACTCACACATCACCATGTACAAACTCAAACGAGATCATCTCAACGGCTGGAAGATCAGTGCTTCGGCCGCTGACAAAATAATATGTTCAGCGGAATGAAATATTTACAAAAAATAAAAATAATTTTGTTTAAGAATTGGTGACTCAACCAACCAATCAGATCTTTTCGTTGCACAGGCATGAGTGAAAGCGGAAGTGGGGCAGCTGCGGAGGGGGGCAAACCAGATGCGGAAGTGCCCTTCATCTTCCGCTGGTGCGACAAATACGGCCTTTCTGAAGACTCTTCCGCAATCTTGCTCGGTCTCGGCATCAACTCAGTGCAGCACCTGCTGAACATCCTATCAGACGACGTCAAGGGTGGGTCTCAATCACTCTCGTCCTCCCTCATGTGAACTTTATCCAGACTGGATGGCCGAATGAGTTGAGCGACTGTCTCCCATTTTGGTAGATCGTGGGATTCAAACCCTGGTTGAGTCAAAGCAATTACTTTAAAATGTATACTTGTCACTTCCTAGCATTATTAGGATAGGGCAAGGAATGGTTGGCTCAGTGTCAGGATAATCTGACTGAGTGGGATATCAGGTCATGGTGTTGGTGGCCCTGTCTCCCAGGGGTACAGCACATATAAAGTTGTCATGAGTGTGCACTGTCACAAGTCGGTATCTGTCCTTATATGACCTTAGATGTTGCCAGTACATAAAACTCCAACAACCAACCATCATATGAACTCAGCTGTTGCTAGGATTCAAAACTCCAAGCAACCAATTAATATTGTCCTGAAATGACCCAGATGTTTCTGGGATGAAAAAACTCCCAATCAACCAAAATCGTTCTGATATGACCTCAGCCGTTGCTTGGGCGCAAAACTGCAATCAGTTAATCTCGTCCTGATATGACCTTGGGTGTTGCTAGGACGCAAAACCCCACTTGACTACTGTACAATGAATGAGGACTACTTGGTCCTGCCAACACCCAGTATGACTCTACGACTGTTCTTCAAAGAATGGGGTCATGTTATGCAACTCGTTATTTTGATGCTCATCCCATTCGTGTTGCCATTTTGATTTGATATACTTGAGAATAAGTGGTCTCAGATCAGAGTGAGGGATCCGACATGGCACAACTACATCATTCAGAGCTATTTCCACAGTTCGATCAGCTTGCTCATTTCCTTTGGTAGGCTTCAAGCAGTGAAAAATGTGATTAAATTGAATTACTGTTCCTTCTATTCATCAATACATTTTAATGAGTGCATCAGTATAAAAGTACGATATGTAGGTAAAGGTAATGGCGGTAAGTGTGTGTGTGTTTTTATATAGAAAATGTGAAGCTTTCATCAGATCTGTAATTTTTTAACCCTGTAATTTTGGCTACATTTTGGCTACATTGTTAATTGTCAGTGAGATTTCACTGTCAGTTGACGCAAGTCTAACCACTTCAGAATTGAATCATAGGTAGCTTTTGCTATCATTTGACACAGATCAGACCATTTCAGAATTTCATGTAAATTTGGAACTTGTGAATGTGATTGACAAGACTGACAGCGTAGATGCCACTAGCTGTTCACTGTGAATAATATTATGTTCTCCCTTGCTGCCAACATGGCATTAAACCATCAGCAATCAATCAAATCAATCAAATCAATCAAATCAATCAAATCAAATCAATCAAATCAATCAAATCAAAGCAATCAAATCAATCAAATCAATCAAATCAATCAAATCAATCAAATCAATCAAATCAATCAAATCAATCAAATCAATCAAATCAATCAAATCAATCAAATCAATCAAATCAATCAAATCAATCAAATCAATCAAATCAATCGAGTATGCAGCTTAAGTTAATCACTTTGCAATGTTGTGGCAGATTTGCAGATTGCGCTAAATCAGAAGCTGCTATTGCGTGGTGCCCTGCTGCAATTTAAAGAGACAGATCACAAGTATGCCGAACGGAGGGCACGCAAGCTGAAGGTGCCGATAGAAAAGGCACTCTTCCTGTCCAAGAACGCTGTCCTCGAACTACAATACAACCCCATCACCCCCCTGGACACAACAGGTAAATACAGTCAGCCCTCGGTAATACAGACTATTTTGTTTCCAGCACCCATAACCATACTGGATGGCCGAATGAGATGAGTGTCCCTCTCACCTTTTGGTAGGTTGTGGGATTCAAATCCAAGGGTTTGAACCCTGGTTGAGTCAAACCAATGACTTAAAAATGTATACTTGTCGCTTCCTAGCCAGGCACTTGGCATTATTAGAGTAGGGTAAGGAGCAGTGGAATGAGGGAGACCAATCGCCCATGATTGAAATTTCCCCTGCTTGATCAACTAATGTACCAACAACAACAGCAAATCGGTTTAGCGAGATTTTCCTCAAATAAATGATTTTGACATGGGATCTGGCAAGAGTTGATAAGGGAAATCTGGTCCGCGGATGTTTTGGTCAAATGGTGAGATTTGCGTATTAAACATGGGTCAGACTAACCTGAGCTGATTGTATTGTGCATTAATAATACATTTTTTTCACTTGAACCAATGGAAACCAGATTGAGGTGACACTGATCACAGCGCCGTTTTCCTGGGCGGCAAAACCCTGGTGATGAAATGTGGTACTTAACTGAAACATTGGAATAGTTGTTTTCCCCCTTAAGTGACATCACTAGAACTTAGAATTGCATAGTCCAAGAAAAGCATCAAATCTTCAAAAGCAAAACACTTCTCTAAATTTGAACCGATATATCCAACCTAGATCATCATCATCATGCTGTCAGTCGCGATGCGACAAAGACTGCTTTCATTACTTCTCTGTCGCTCTCCATTTAGCTCCCTGCTGTGAGAGTGATGTCCATGAGTCGGTCTTAATGTCTCTCAGCTTCAGGTTTCTCTTGATGATATCCTTGAACCGGAGACGAGGGCGCCCTCTCTTTCTGTAACCAGAAGACAGTTGAGAGTAGAGGATCTGCTTTGGTAGCCTGTCTGATGACATCCTCATGAGGTGTCCAGTCCACCGGAGATTCTTTTTGATCAGAAGATCTTCCATAGAAGCCAGCCCTGTCCGTTCGAGTATTTCCTTATTTGTCACTTTGTCCTTCCAGGTTAGCCTCATGATCAACTTAGATAGTAGTGAATTTATTTGGTATTTGTTGCTGCATGGAAGAGCACACACAGTCAATTTAATATAACCAATTACAATTGAAGCCTATGGGTTCAGAGTTTTGACCATGCACATCAAAATATATTTAGCATGTTTAAGCTCCAAATAGTACCTCTGTTAGTGTTAGTCATTCGAAAGCAAAGTAACCTTGCACTAAAGTAAGGTAGATGATAGTGACCAATCTAAAGCCGTGTTCACACGGGCAAAATGTGAAGCGAACTAGACAAGGCAAACTAAAGGAGTCGAATTAGGCGCCCGTTCACACGGGCACTGCGGGAATCGGTTTAAGACGGAAGTGGATATCTACGCATGAGCAAGTCCAGACTAACCAGCGCCATTTTGGGTTCGACGACGCTGGCACCAGAGAGTGTGGGTTCGACCTAGATATGTAATGACTGAATCGTATTGGTTTGGAATGGTCAAAACTTCTGCTGGGCAGTGAAACCCTAAAAATAAATGATTAAAAAAATATATGTGCACGTCTAGCGGTTTCATAGACCAAATTATAGTATATAGTTTGACGTGCTTAGTCCGCATCACGTAAGTCGGTTGAGTCCACACGGGCAAAATTATCCGCATCACAGAAATCGCCTCACGTAAACTACCTCGATAGGTGGTTTACAGGATCCGCATCACGTGAATCGAATCAGCCCTAATCCGCATCAGACGTCCGTTCACACGACAAATATGCGGCGAACTATACAAGTCACTTTCTACGAATCGATTTACATCGCCCGTGTGAACACGGCTTAATATATGTATCTCAGAAAATAACAGAAACGCAAAACCATCACACTACACAACTTTATTTAAAGTTGCATAGTACACTGGTTTATCACTGAGAAAAATATTAAGTTGATTATTATAACCTACCTTGCTTAAACCAGAAGTGAATTTTATTTTAAATAGCTACCTTTTCAGATATTTGACATGCAACCATGCAAAGTTAATTTTGGAAAACATGCCAAAACTCTGACACCATAGGCCTTACCAGTAACAAGTTCTCTTCAATTGCCTCAGTATTCCATTCTGTGTGGTGACAAATGCTTAATAAGTGCATCAATATCTAAGTTAGATATGTAAAATCAAATCTATATAATTGTTTTGCTTTTGAAAATGTTATGTTTTCATCAGAGTATGCACTTTAAGCAATCACTGAATTCGCTGTGATCAAGTTGGCAAAGCTATTTTTAAGGCGCCATTTTTAATACCATGTAGTATATTAGCTTGCACAATGAATTTGCAGTCGCTTCACTTTCTGTTTTATCACATATTTTTGTGTTTTTTCTTGTTTTAATGAATTTATTTACCCTGATCATAACGGATCAGTGTGTTAACACTTGTTTTCACTGCTAGGCAGCACTAGTTGAATTTGATTCAAATCTTTTGAATTTAGTTTTAGTAATAACTTAGGTTTTCTCGCTTCTTGGTTATGGCTTGTAACTGTTTGTAGATTGCAAACAGTCCAAAATCCAGCTCTCACTATTCTTAATGTTAATCGCATGTGTCCAATGGGTATTGCATTAACGACTGGGTTTTAGTACCTCACTGGAAGCGCCTTACACACAGACATCATTGTCTGTGATGCTCAGCATCATGGGTAATTTGGCGCGTGGACACAGCCATAGCCAGGCCCAGTAACCAAGGACGCTGTGCATGCTACCACCTATCGAGAAACGATTCTATTAATCTACTCCTTGTATGCCAGCGCCACCTATCTTCACTTTTTAAGATACAAAACCTGATCAGCCTATGTAAATGCCATTCGCACTGCCATCTGCAGAGACTTTTGGAACTAATTTTGTTCACCGCCTATCGATAACTTTGTATGAGCCTATATACGGCCATGTTCTGCGGCAGTGAGCTCAGTTCAACACAGGCACAAGGAGGACACTAACTAGCCTTAAGACTGCCACCCACCCGACCCCACATGGACAGTTACTAAAGTGCAAGGTTAAAGCTTCTACGACCTCACTGTATTATTGAACTTGTTGTGGAATTGAACTTCTTGTTGTACAAAAAAGACTTACACTGCGGGACTTATAATAAATCCAATTTTAAAACTAGTTTGCTGTGTCGCTTGTCAAATTAAGTTCACAGCGCCATCTGTGGCCCAATAAAGACAAGGTAGTTATACAAACGGCAATAACTGGTCAGAAATTGTAACCAGCTAATACAGCCCCCCTCCCACTTCTCTCCCCCCCCCCCCACCCTCAGCCACACACGCGTGCGCATGTCGACATTGTAACTTCCGGTATTGGCGCGCTGTGTAAGGCGGGAGTTTGTTGTTTGTTTCCGGTTGCCATGGAACCTGACCTGAAAGGCTTGATGTGGCCATCACCGGACAAAGAGGCGATGGGGTATTTAAATAGATGTAATAAACACAAACAAAAAGTACAAAGAAAAAATACTGGCGCAACAAAATTGTCAATAAAAAATTTATATTAAGATAGATATAATAAACCAAAGCAAAACTAACTCACAACAACAAAGTTGACAATAAAAATGAAAACACAGAAAATTGATAATAGAATAGATATAATGAACCACAGCAAATAACAATTTATATAATAAATGAAACAAAAAACGTAACACCTGAATTGACAATAAATAGGAAAACACTGGAAATGTATATTTAAATGAATATAATGAACAACATAAGATGCAACAACAAAATTGACAACAAGAAACACGGCAAATTGACATTAAAATAGAATTTAATAAATAAAACAAACAAAAAAGAATGCGACAACAGAATGGCAATTAAAAGCAAAACACGGCAAATTGATATTACAAAAAAATTTTAACACGCAAGGAAATTGATAATAAAAAGCAAAACATAAAGCAACAACAAAACCAACACCATAGAAACCAACCTCGATCCCCACTCCACAACAACAACAAAATACTCCAAGGACACACACACAACAGCAAAATTAAACGGCAAAGTAGCACATCGATTACACAAAAAAGAAACCACCAGAAAACAAACAACAAAAGAAACAGCGATAAAAACCTGAATAGATTTACATTCATTCCGTTGCATGCAAAAGCATCTGCTGGCAGACATTTGCACCAGCGGCCTGCGGTGTGCGCAGTGGTCAATGTGCAGCAGTGTCACTAACAACGCGGGCATGCACTCAGTGGAATAGGTCGGTGAAGGTGTGGTGAGTGGGGGCGGGCATGCGCTCAGTGGAATGGGTCGGTGAAGGGTTGGTGAGTGGGGGTGGGCATGCGCTTGGCGGAATGAGTCGGTGAAGGTTTGGTGAGTGGGGACAGGCATGCGCTCAGTGGAATGGGTCGGTGAAGGTTTGGTGAGTGGGGGCGGGCATGCGCTTGGCGGAATGAGTCGGTGAAGGTTTGGTGAGTGGGGGTGGGCATGTGCTCAGTGGAATGGGTCGGTGAAGATGTGGTGAGTGGGGGCGGGCATGCGCTCAGCGGAATGAGTCGGTGAAGGTTTGGTGAGTGGTGGCGCCGCCTGGTGGTTGGGCAGGTCGATAGGCAGTGTGTGGCGAGCAGCTCGGTGCAACTGGGAGCAGTTTGTACAGACTGCGCAGTGGGCCTTGCCTGGTTTTAGTCTGTAGATACCGCCGTTAATATAAAGGAATCATCAGGTTATATTGGAAATGGTTGCTCTGATGGAGGTGGAAGTGTGGTGTGGGGGAGAGGTTATTGAAGCAAAGTGGGTGCACGTTGGGGAGAGGTGGGGAGGTGTGGGGGGGTGTGGAGAGGTGTGGAAGATATGTGGGAGGTGTGGTTTAGGTGTGAACTAGATGTGGGGGAGAGAGGTGGAGAGGTGTGGGACAGATGTGGGGGAGGTGTGGAAAGGTGTGGGAGGTGTCGATTAGGTGTGAACTCTATGTGGGGGAGGTGTGAAATAGATGTAGGGTAGATGTGGGAGATGTGTTGGGAGGTGTATGGGAGGTGTGATCGGAGATGTGGACTAGATGTCGGGAAGGTGTTTGAGATAAGTGAGAGGTGTCAATTAGGTGTGAACTAGATGTGTGGAGATGTGGGGAGGTGTGAAATAGATGTGGGGAAGGTGTGGGAGATACCTGGAAGGGGTCAGTTAGGTGTGAACTAGATGTGGGGGTAGAGGTGGAGAAGTGTGGGGATGTGTGAAATAAATAGATTTGATTCGCTAATTGTGCAAGGCGATGAGTGATTTCAGCCGTATGTTGTCTTAATCATACATAGACTGATTTGCTTTGGTAGTAGCACTAGGTCTTGAGTGATTTCATTAACTATGCAAAATATTCCGACTTTTTAGGTCTGGTTCATAAATAAATAATAGTTTAAATAAATTCTAAATATCTCCTTTTCACAAAACTCATATGTGAAGCATTACGGAAACTGTTGTAATCATATTTAAATCATCCAGTTATTTCTATAAAATCATTAGAATAATATTCCAACTATATAAGTACCACTATAAAACCTCTCCAATAATACCCAAATTGTTCTATCATGTGTGTAAATACATATGCATAATATTCAAACCAAGTTGTGAAACCATGGTAGATTATGTATATTAAGTGAAGTGAAAATTAATATCAGATTGTTCTAAGATTCTACATCAAATATAGCCACTGGAGATAGGAACTCTGGAAAATTACTGTATTGGTATATTTACATGTATTACTGAATTGAAGTCTGTTGGTATTATATATTGTATAAAGTGAGGTAAATGCTTAAACTAAGAACAGCATATACAGTTGCTGCAGACTGTGGTTTCATCACCCAGACAAATAGTCTGTGAAGAATGCCACAGAATGGGTACAATAATTAAGTTAGAAAACTGAGTTCTGTGTGCCTGTTATGGTATGATTTACAGATGGCAGTATCTGAGGGAGTGTTAGCACACAGGTGACAATGCATGGAGGTTGTGTGTGTGAGTGTTTGCAGGACATACCAAATCCAGATGTCAGGCTGGAGGTGGGAGGTGGAGTGTGTGTGTGTGTGTGGTGATCCCTCCCCGCCCCACCTGGTGGCAGTTTGCTGAACTAAAGATGATGCAATATGTAATTCGGAAAGTAAGGCATGTAGAACCTCCTACTATTTTGTACTTGTCCCAATCTAAGGGACTGGTGACCACTGGTGTTATGTAAAGATAAATAGGGTTGATACTCCCATGTAAGTGTGATTGGTGAACGTGATGGGAAATATGTATCTGACTTAGGGTGGGGAGGGGGCTGGTGGGAGTGGTGGGGTCCACCCACTCCCACCCTGCCTCCCCCCACCACTGACTGGAGGAGTTCAGCCAATGAAATGCCATGTTACTGTCTCTGACTGAGTAGACTCCCAGCAACTGTGTACCTGTATTTTGAATGTGTTCCATCTGAATAAAAGTGCAAGACAGGGGGGGTGGCAGGCAGATGACCTGGAGACAGTGCAGCAGGAGGAGCCAGCCACCCCTCCCTACTGGACTTTACCACACTTAATTTATGTTGGGTTGCTATTTCTTGGAACTGATATAATAAGCAGATATAGTAAGCAGATATAGTAAGCAGATATAGTAAGCAGATCATCCCTTGAGTAATATCATACATTAGTGCTTTCCGGCCTCCACACACAGAAGTTAGGGTTCTATTTCCTATAAAGATTCTAGCATGTAAAATACCGCTAGTCAACAACTAGTTGTCCAAAGCATGGAGTGATTTGAATGCCTAGTTGCGCTAAACATATGAAGGGTTTAGGCACAAAAACCAACAAACGCCATCTGGCGCAAAATGAAGCCATGGCTACCACATTTGAGCTGAAGCTGCCATCATCCCAATAGTCAAATCTGTTTAGTTGCAGAAGCTGCCACATCCCCTATGTTATGTCCTCCTCAATATGAAATTGATAGACTTTTAAGTGGAAAGCACAACAATAACGTCTATTTTACAGAAAACAACTGAAATGGATTTGTCAGTTTCACCACCAGAACTCTTCATATTACCGCTTATTTTCCTCTAGAGACACTGAGCAGTGAGGAATTGACGAAACGCTTGGAGTTGAGGCGCAGACTCCGACATAAGAAGCATCGCCAGAAGGCTGGACTGAGCCTAGCAGACCGCATCCTCAACCAGCGACAGGACATGCTGCAGGTACTGCATCAACCCCGCCCCGCACTTGGTTGTTTGTTGTTGTTTTACGTCCTAGGAACATCTAAGGTCATATCAGGACGGGTACCGACTTGTGACAGTTCGCATTCATGGCGACTTTATAGTGCTGCCCATGTGGGAAACCAGGCCACCAGCACCGTGACCTGATATCCCACTCAGTCACATTATCCTGACACTGAGCCAACCAGTCCTTGCCCTATTCTAAAAATGCCGAGCGCCAGGCTAGGAAGTGACAAGTATCAATTTGTAAGTCATTGGTTTGACTCGACCAGGATTCGAACCAACAAACTCATGGGTTCGGATCTCCCGATCTCCCAAAACAGGAGACCGATGCTCTACTCATTCGGGCACCCCATCTGGTCACCCCGCACTCCATTGACGGCATGTATAACAGTATTTCCAACCTGGAGATACGACGAATCCTTAACGTTTTGCGTTGTGGGCATGGAACCCAAGTGGTGGCAGCCGCGAGCTTGGTTGGGGTTCTAGAGGCATATGAGCCTGTCTCAAAAGGTGATCACTCTTTTTCTTTTGTCCATTGTAACGATTGACACAAAACAGCACTGAAACAGTTACACTGAAAACACAAGGACATTTGCTTCAAATCAATATGGGATTATGAAACACCATGTAAAAAACAAATCAGTTTATCCTGAGCAAATGCATAAGCAGATAGTATGTTGATCGTTACAATGGACAAAGTTTTGTCCCATATTGCCTAGCACCTTTTGAGACAGTCTCATATGCCCCCCCCCTAGAATTTGTTTTAAATTGTTTTAAAATAGGCTATTTGAGGGCATTTCCAAGGGTTTATATGCAGATATGTTAGAAATATATAACGTGATATTTACTTTTATTTAAAGTTGCGTAGTCCGATGGTTTTGAGTTTCTGATATTTTTCTGAGATAAATATATTGATTGCTATAATCTATCTAACTTTGGTTTGAAGTAACTTTTATTTTAAAAGGCTAACTTTTGAGATATTTGAAGTGCAGACATATCAAATTAGTTTTGACAAGCACGCCAAAACTCCTGCACCATAGGTTTCTGCAATAACAGGTTTTATTCAATTGGCTCAGTGTTCCTTTCTATGTGACAAAACATGCTTAATAAATGCACCAATATCTAAGTTAGAACCAAATCTAGATAATTGTTTTGGTTTTTGAAAATTGGATGCTTCATCGGACTAGGCAGCTTTAAAATAGAATACAAAACAGTCTATATTTCATTGTACTACATGCCTCAGCGTGAAATTCGTGGGATCTTGCAGTCAATCCGTGACTCATGAGGTGACTGATCAGAGTCTTCAATTTCCGTGACTCTCATGGGAATTTTGTGAGAGTTGGCAACACTGGTATTACAGTGCAACCCTGTTATAATGCACCCTGATTTATTGTGAATTCAGATATAACACAATGGACCTAAGAATTCTTTAAATTCAAACGTAATTCAGAAAACTGAACCTTGATTTAACATGACCCTCCTGGTTTCGCGATGACGTGGTATGGACACCAACGAAGTGTTATAACGGCGTTTCACTGTATGTCATTCTCATTTCCCCTTTCCTAAACCTAATCTGCTAATGCCTTCTGACCATGAATACCATGGTAAAGGGGCTGTCACATTAGGTTTTTTTTGCAGGAGCGTACGGCGGCGTAGGCACATTACGTCATATACATCGGTATACGCCGCCATATGCCACCATACGCTACGCATACGCTATGCATACGCTACGCATACGCTATGCATACACTACGCATACGCTACGCATAGGCCATCATGTGCTGGCCTATGCCGGCGTATGCCATTGTACGCCGCCATACGCTTTCTCCCGTCTGTCCGTCCACATTATTTTGTGCATGCTAAAAAAATCTCGACCTATGGGAGCGTATGGTTCATACGCTACTCATACGCTACTCATACGCCGGTGTATGCTCCTCATACGCCGGTGTACGCTCCTTGTACGCTAGGGGTGCGTCGGCGTAGGTTACGCATACGCTCAACTTGCATCAATGGCGTATCTCTAGCATATGTAGCGTACGCATAACCTACAAGTTACTTATGGGAGCATACTCCTAGTGTATGCGCAGCATATGCACAGCGTATTCCAAGCGTATGCCATAGGTCTCGACATCGATCTTGACTCATAGTCATACGCTACTCATACGCTCATACGCTATGCATACGCTATGCATACGCTATGCATATGCTACGCATACGCTACGCATACGCTACGCACATGCTACGCATACGCTACGCATACGCTACGCATAGGTTCCATATGCCAATCAAAACCGTCAAAAAATGTCACAGTACGCTCTCATACGCTCCTCGTACGCTCCTCATACACTCCTCATAGGTTATGCATACGCTCAAAAACACCCGATAGGTCACCAAAGGTCATGATAGGCCGGCACGCGCAGGACTTACATAGGTTTTCAATATGCTCCCGCCATACGCCGTAATGTGACAGGGCCTTTAGTTTTCTTCTTCCTGTACACCACCATTCTACATACAAAATAAAAAATATAAATAACAACCTCCCGCCCAACCTGGAAATATTAAAATGTGTGGACACTAAACAAGTATTTTTTGTATGTGGCCTATCGTTGACTGTGAGGCAACACAGTTTCAAAGTTAAGGAAACACAGTTTCTCAAACAGGATCATAAATATATGGAACAGTCTCCCACAAAATGTTATTGATGTCGAGTCAATAAATTCATTCAAGAACAGATTACAAAAAGCATAGGCTGATGATCCAGGGAAATTTGACCCCTTATTCACCACATGCTACTAATTATTCCTTGTGTTGCTTATTTACTTGCACTCAAGCAAAGATGAGAGACAAATAAGTGTTCACACTTCCTGTCTACCATTCGCTATTTCGTGACTGTTGGGTTTGTGTTGCAGAGCGGCAGCTCGGTGTCACTCTCCTCCTTTGGCTCCTTCTCCTCCTCGTTAAGCGGGACCAGTGTAAGTACCCTACCTGCAGGCCGGGTCACTGAACCCAGCACGACGACGCAGCGCAACGCCCAGAGTGCGCACACGCACGCGCACGTGCACCGGTCAGCCCCCACCAACACCAACAATAACAATAACAACAACAACGCCAAAAGTGATATGAACAAGCAAATCGAGGAAATCCTCATGGTTGACACTGAGCCTGTGACAGCAGCGCGGTCAGTGTCAAGGGGGATTGACAGTGCTTCGGGAAAGAGGTGTCTAGACACGACAAAGAGCGAATCCAGGCCGGTAAGCACCGGGTCTGGGAAGTCAAGGTCATCTTCAGCCCTGGGATCCGGTGTTGACAGCAATGACTCAGCAGAAACTGGTGTCAAGGCCAAAGTGACAGCAGAGACAACAGACGAACTGATAGCCAAGATGGATGCCTCCTTAGACCGCCTACTGAAGGAGATAAGTGACATTGTCCCTGAGGACACCACTGTCAACAACCCAAAGGGAGACCTGAAGAGAGCCATTGACATCATGGATAATGAACTTGTGACACCAGAGGAGCGAGCCATGGTTGCCGAGACAAAGAAATAGCTGTGTTGGTTTCATTAAAGTTGTTTTGTGTGTGCATAATCATGATAATCCGATGAATGGTTCAAAGTTTTAAAATACTTATCTAAATTTGATCTAGATAAAATAGTCAACCCCCCCCCCCGTATCCAGAGTATTGCCGAACATTGTCTAAATATAAGCAACAAACAGAGAAAGAATGTATGCAGTAGTTAGCTACACAACAACTGAAAGTGATAAAGAGAAGGGGAGTCGCAAGTCTATTACTGTCTAGCGGAGAAAACAAGTCATTAGAGTTAACCGTTATGGGCAGCATAAATACACCCATTACAAAAAAAACCTAAAAAAATGCTTTGGTGTAAAGAAGGTGTAGGAGTCCCTTGTTCTAACTTCTAGTATTCAGTGTTTATCTATATTGGTGTAGAGCTGGTGAAATGGCAGAGGATGCATAAAACGGCAAGATGGTGGCCCCATAATGTTTTTTTCTTGAAGAGGTATACGGCCTATTATGGATAAGTCTGAATAGACTTGTTTTCAGCATTAGACAGTTTGTCGATAGAAAGCCCGAGCCTACACTTTTACCGACCCAAGGGATTTTTAACCTCCCACACCACATAGACATGGTATGAGAGCAACTGGCCTTTGATGACGCTGTAAGTTGTCCACAATGGTGGAAATCCAAATTGGCAGAGGTGGGGGCACGGGGAATTGAACCACCGACCTTCAGATTAGGAGTCTGACCTAGAAAAAAGTCAGACATTCTAACCACTCAGCCATAGAGAACACCACATGTTATTAATATGACTTGTAAAGTCTATTAAGCTACATAATTTAATTCATTCTACAATTCAAAAGTAGCAGGTAAATATAAAGAAGTATTTGAATAATATATTTTGCTTCTTAGATTAAGAATGTATCTGGTCATTTCCTCTACCCAGCCTTCCAGCCCTTTATGTAACGGGTTGTTCAGCTTTTGTTTGTTGTTTTACGTCCTAGCAACATCTAAGATCATCTCAGGATGGGTACCGACTTGTGACATTTTGCACTCATGGCGACTTTATAGTTCTGCCCCACTGGGAGACCAGGCTGCCAGCACCATTACCTGATATCCCACTCAGTCACATTGTTCTGACACTGAGCCAACCAGTCCTTGCCCTATCCTAATAATGCAGAGCACCTGGCTACAAAGCGAGAAGTATTGATTCTTAAGTCATTGGTTTGACTCGACCAGGGTTAAAATCCACAAACCCATGGGTTCGGATGCCCCGATCTCCAAAGAACAGGAGACGGACACTCAACTCATGCGGCCATCTGGTCTGGTCTGAGGCGGGAAGGAGAAAATGCCCGCTTCGCAGCGAATATCATGGAGGGTAAGATGGACAGAGAGAAAACCTTAAGGGGCGTTATTTATATCCACATAAAAAATTACATAGTACATATTTATATGTTTGCAGTTCCAGTTGAATAACATTTTTTATATATCACTGGTTTGACTCGACCAGGGTTCGAACCCATGGGTTCGGATCCCCCGATCTCCCAAAACAGGAGAGGGTCGCTCAACTCATTCGGCCATCCCTTCAGGTATGGGTTGTTCAGCAGCCATGTTTCAGAGACAATGCTTTGGGAGTAACTAGATTTGATTCTACATTTGATCCTACATTATGTAGTATATGTAATAGTTAATACATATCCAACTTTTACATATATGCCAACTTAGATGCTGTCGCAGTTTGGTGTTCCTGTTACTGTCCATTATTTAATCTCGCATCAGAGTAGGTATGCCGAGTTCTGATAGTGCGCTCTCGTGATGGTTTTATAGTGCTGGCACACTAGCACCATGATGCTAGCACTATGATGCAATATTCTACTCAATCAATTCAGTACCTACTCAATTATTATAAATAATTTGAGGTTCTATTGGATGCGGACAGACATGTAGCAGTGCACGGTCATGGTGGCTTTATAGTGCTACCACAAATCTGAGGTCATGATAGGATGCGTACCGACATGTAGCAGTGCACGCTTATGGTGGCTTTATAGTGCTACCACGAATCTGAGGTCCTGGTAGGATGCGTACTGACATGTAGCAGTGCACGCTCATGGTGGCTTTATAGTGATACCACAAATCTGAGGTCCTGGTAGGATGCGCACCGACATGTAGAAGTGCACGCTCATGGTGGCTTTATAGTGTTACCACAAATCTGAGGTCCTGGTAGGATGTGTACCGACATGTAGCAGTGCACGCTCATGGTGGCTTTATAGTGCTACCAAAAATCTGAGGTCCTGGTAGGATGCGTACCGGCATATAGCAGTGCACGCTCATGGTGGCTTTATAGTGCTACCACAAATCTGAGGTCCTGGTAGGATGTGTACCGACATGTAGAAGTGCACGCTCATGGTGGCTTTATAGTGCTACCACAAATATGAGGTCCTGATAGGATGTGTACCGACATGTAGCAGTGCACGCTAATGGTGGCTTTATAGTGCTACCACACTAGCACTATGATGCTAGCACTGTAATGCTATATTCTACTCAGTCAATTCAGTGTCTGTTCACTTATTAAAAAGGACACGCCATTTCCGGATGGTTACCCACATGTGCCACCATAATGGCTTTATAGTGCTGCCACACTGAGAAACACTGCCACCCACTGGATGGTGATATCCCAATCAACTCACGATATCGTGAGACTGAGCCAACCAGTCGTTTCCCAACCCAAAGACTAGATGAGGGGACAAGCAGCAAAGACCAAGATTGTAAGTCTGTGGTTTCACTCAGCTGGGAATCGAACCCATAACCTCTCACACAGGAAACATACATTCTATCCGCATGTCCTTTATGTCTGATGACAATGTTATTTGATTCGAAACTATGTTCTGACTGTGCATGGCTTTGCTAGTTTGACCCATTTAACTTCAGTCTATGATCGTCAAATTTCCTTGTGGATACGGATATATTGTTTATTGTTTGTTTGTTTGTTTCCTTAACGACCCCCGAGAACAAAGAGTTTACATCGGCTAGTAGGGGGTCAAACTCATACAGTTGTTAAACATAACTGACTGAAATGTTTGATTTCAAACAGGTGAAATAGAGTACAGTAATGTATGCCAAAAGAGCATACAACTGAGGTAAGAACACAAATGGTGTAAGACCAACAATAAAAAGCCTTTCCAAGTTCAAACAAAGCACAGAAATATATGCCAAAAGAGCACACAACTGTACTAAAATCACAAATGCTATATGATAAATAAAACCAACAGTAAAAAATCTTTCAAGTTAAAAATAGAAAATGGATTTTTTGTAAATAAAACCCACCAGTTTCTGTCAGACATTTTGAAAAATGAGTTGCGGATATACTGTTTATTGGCCCAGCTTAAAGCTGCATAGTCTGATGAAATATCAAATTTTCAACACCAAACCAATTATCTAAATTTGATATTACATATCTAACTTAGATACTGATGCACTTATTATGCATTTGTTTCTGCGTAGAAGGCAATACTGAGTCAATTTAACAGAACCTGTTACTGCAGGAATCTATGGTGTCAGAATTTTGGAGAGCTTTCCAAAACTAATTTTCCATGTTTGCACTCAAAATATCTCAAAAGTTTATACCATTTAAAATAAAAGTAACTTTGAACTATTGTAAAGTAGATACTAGTGATCGATCTAATATATTTATCTCAGAAAAAAATACAAGAAATTCAAAATCATCGGACTATGCAACTTTAATTGTAGAGAATGCTTGTACCTGTAAAGGTAAGATTCCATATGCAGCATACAGCATGCACACTGCAGATGTGGAACAAAAGGAAATCACTGTAGCCGCATCAGCAGGATTTCATTTCTATGAAAGCACATGCGGTTTGTCATACAGACGCATATATGCGGTAAATTCGATCGGTCCATGTTGCGATCAGTACAGTATCTGAACACAAGATCACATATCGCTTACCACTTCTGGGTATATGGAATCTTAGCTTAAGGGTACCATCACTAAATATAATCATCTGAGAAATTTAACTCTTTTCGAGTGCATGATATGGGTATTAATAATTATTAAACAGATGTATTGATTTTGGGATAAATCTTCTATATCGCTGAGTTTTAAATGATTGGGATCCTAATATTGTACCTGATCTCATATAGGAGAAATACTGACTCACTTGGTGAGTGTTGATGGAAATAATGTAATCTTCCTTGAGATTTACTGAAATAAACACCACTAATACAGACACCTGCATTGTCCGATGGTTCTGAGTTTCCGTCAGATATTTTAGATAACTATATATAGGCTGGTAATAGACTACATCACGGTTCCAGTTGTGCGGTGCATTGTGGGATGTGTCAGAGTAAAACAAACCCGCAAGAAGCGCATGGCACATGCTAATACACTGGGTGCAGTTACGAGATGTGCTAGTTTCAGCTCATCTCAGCTCTTGTTTGAAACATAGAACACTAACTAAACAAATATATATAATAAATTATGATATTAATCTTTTATCCAGCATTGCATTTACATCAATATAATCAGCACATCTTATGCCATGTGCATTTAGATTTAGACAAATCTAGGCACTCAGACTAGTGTTAGAGCCATAGCCAGAGTCAGTTTTATTTATTTTATTCATGTTTTTATTTATACCCTATGGTTAATGACATATGTAGAAATAGAAAATGAGTAGGGTTAATCAGATATTGGTTATATATTTCTTTGAAACAAGTTTTTGTTGACACATTTGACATTTTAATATTTAGAACAAGAATTACCTCTGGCTAATCAACAATGGTGATGTAAACATCAGCCTGTAAAGTGACTGAAATTGTATGTTTCTTAACTCAAAATGCTTAATTATGGAGAGTTGTGTCTTAAACACATTCATTATATTATTATATTGCATCCTTACGTCCATGTTTGTGCCAACTTGCTATGTATTTCTATTAATTTTGAATAAAATGGCAGTTTTGCCCTACGTGTATCGGCAAACTCAATGGCCGTACGCCTTCGCTTTGCTCTCAACGCCGTTTTCAGCGCATGCGCAGTCGGAACCGCGATCTCGTCTATTAAAATGCACTTTGCACTTCATGATTGAAGTAACTTTTATTATAAATGACTAAATTTGGACGTATTCTATGTTTAAAATGCTAAACTAATTTCAGCATACATGGGGAAATATTATGCACCGTAGGCTTCAGCAGTGATATGTTGTATTAAATTGACTTAGTTAGTATTCCTTATATGGGGCAACATAATTCTTAATAAGTGCATCAGTATCTAATTTGGATACATTGAATCATATTAAATTTTGGTTTAGAAAATGTGATGCTTTCATGATGGACTACATCCTACTCCAGATAAGGAGTAAAAGGAGTAATACTAAAATAGCTTCGAACCCCAGGGCGCTCTCTGCTTTATTCCACCAGGGACAGAATCGAAATGAAACCTGTCACTGTCCAGCTGGGTAGCGCGTGACGTCCGCGAGGGATGGCCGCCAGCAATAGATGCAACAGTTCACCCGAGGGACTGTTCTCTGTTGCGTACTGCCACCTGTTGCTACTTCTTAGCAAACAGGAGTCAGAGTAGTCACAACAACCACCATGGCTGTAATCGATTAACACGATCCGGGCGACTCGGCTCACCCGAGTCGTCAGAATTTCAAATCGAACACCGCGAGTGGAGTCGAGAAATACACGTGCCGTGTGAAAAACGACCCGACCCCAGTAACCCACCTCTTGGCTGGGGTTTGTTGGAGCGATAACATCACATCTGTGCTGGTACCTGTAGTATAACAGCTATCGGTACAACCCCTACATGTTGTTTTAATACTTTTTTTTTTAATAAGCCAGATTTTCAGCTTCTACAATCATAAAATACTTTAAATCGTATTTTGTTGTATTTCTATCGTTATTGAACAAAAAAATTAAGTTTCAGATTAAGCCACCATTTTGTCCACCCCGAGCGTATTCGTTTATTCAAGCCGAGTCTGTGGGATGTGCGCATGGGCCAAAACGCGGCTCGGGTGAGCCGAGTTGATTAATCGATTACGCCGCCTAGGGACTGTTCTGTCTTGCGTGCTGCCACCTGTTGGTACTTCTTAGCAAAGCAAACAGGCGTCAGAGTAGTCACCACCACCACCATATGATAGTGAGGCTCATCACAAACTACTACACTTTCATCAAACCATGTAGCATTAAAAAAAACAGTCTTAATGACCTTGGTAGCTTGCTTGTAAATCCTTTTGATGACTACTTCATTAGCGAATAGAAAACCCCAATAGCGTTATATTGCAGCAGTTCATTGAGGACTAGAACCGTGAAGTATGCCACTTTTGACATGCAATGAATAGGTTTGTTTGTTTGTTGTTTTATGTCCTAGCAACATCTAAGGTCATAGCAGGACGGGTACTGACTTGTTCTCTGCGAGTGGTTAAGTGTCGACTTTTTTTAGGCGACTCCTAACGAGGTGGGGTTCGATTCCCCATGCCCCCACTCTGCATTGATCCACGCTGGTATAACTTACAGCTCATCAAAGGCCGTTGCTCTCATACCATGTCTATGTGGTGTGGGAGGTAAAAATCCCTGGTCGGTAAAAGTGTAGGCTCGGCTTTCTATCACAAACGTCTATGTGAAAACAAGCCATCAGCTATCCATGATAGGCATATAAATCTTCAACAACAACTCATGGCGATTTCATAGTGCTGCCCCACTGGGAAATCAGGCCGCCGGCATCATGACCCGATATCCCACTCAGTCACATTATCCTGACACCGAGCTAACCAGTCCTAGCCCTATCCTAATAATGTCAATCACCAGGCTAGGAAGCGACAAGTATCAATTTTTAAGTCATTGGTTTGACTCGACTGGGAACCGAACTCGCGAACTCCCGATCTTCCGCACACCAGGCTTGTGCTCTGCCGATTCGGCCACCGCGCTCTGTCCAATGAATAGGTTATGTTGTAGTCTGTAGATAAGCTCCACTACCACTCGGTGGGTTCAAAGACTACACCGCACACCTATGCAGTTACATCGCGCTAGGTGGCAGTACGCTAGCCACCGGACAGTGCCCTGACTGGGCTGCCCTCTACTGCATGTGGCTAGCACCCCCCCCCCCACACACACACACAGACCTATAGCACCAACACAAAAAAAAAAAAACAAAACACAACAAAACCAAACAAACAAAAAAAAAACAAACCAACCCACCACCAACCCAAAAAAAACACCACACAACCACAAACACAACATGACAATGTGTGACCTAGCGATTTAGGGGGCGTGGACTGTGGACATTGCGGTGAGTGGATTGACAAGTAATAAATGTCTGAAGCGTATGTGGACTGACTTATCGTTCATCCGTGTGTGTCTGCGTGACTGCGAGATCTTGAAAGGGCTGACATCGGCCTATCACATTGGTGCCATGACCAGGATCATGGACAACCTACCCCTTGTTGAACCTACCTTATGTACGTATATATAAGTGCATTGCCTGTATGTATGTAATGGGGGACCTCCGACTTTTTAGTTCAAATTCCTGCCGTTCGCGTCGCCACTGAACGAGTGGGCCTATTCGGCACACTGTCACACTGCAAACCCAATGGCTATGAGCAATCTTCATACAGAAGAAGTCAAATATCTCTAAAACCACAACACCTAGAGACAAACCCCTTGGTATACATATAGAAAACATACAACTAATAGATTATATTAAATTTATAAGGTTAGGGTTCTGCATTTCTATTAATTTTGAATAAAATAAACGGTTTGCACTGGGCGTACCGCCAAACTCAGTGCATTGTCAATGGCTGTGAGCAATCTTCATACAGAAGAAGTCAAATATCTCTAAAACCACACCACCTAGAGACAAACCGCTTGGTACACATATAGAAAACATATTCAACGAATAGATTATATTAAATTTATAAGGTTAGGCTTCTGCATTTCTATTAATTTTGAATAAAATATATGTGTTGCACTGCGCGTACCGGCAAACTCAAAGCATTGTCAATGACCGTGTAGGCCCACTAGTACCGACGCGCCACCAAGTGTCAGAAAATGAACTACGCAACATGTCCCCCATTGTAAAAGACTTACAATTCCAGGGGGACGAGTGTAGTAGTTTGCACTGACCTCTCAGGCAAAGAGCCGCATAGACAGGTAGGCCTGGGTAATGTGGTGATATCAAACAACCAGCGTGGAACAAAATGAGCTATGCCGACGGACTTTCTCACCCACCATACTGCTCAGCCTCCATTAGTACTAGCTGAGTAGCATGGTGTGCGGTAGCATTTGTATTGCCAATCAAAGAGAAGAATAACCAGGATAATGCTGGATAATCGCATAATTAAAATTGCATAGTCTGATGGTTTTGAATTTCTGTACTTTTTCTGAGATAAATATATTAGATCGATCACTACTTTACATTAGTTCAAAGTTACTTTTATTTTAAATCATATAAACTTTTGAGAAATTTTGAGCGCAAACATGGAAACATTGCCAACACTCTGACACCATAGACTTCTGCAGTAACAGGTTCTGTTAAATTGACTCAGTATTTATAACCTTCTACGCAGAAACAAATGCGTAATAAGTGCATCAGTATCTAAGTTAGATATGCAAAATCAAATGTAGATAATTGGTTTGGTTTTGAAAATTTGATATTTCATCGGACTATGCAGCTTTAATAATATGCGTATAAAGGTTTATCCACTACATATGGAGGACTATGGGAAAATGGAATGAAATAGTCGAGTGTAAAGCCAGGATTCCATATATGTGGTATGGGAATGTGTATGAAGTATGCAGCGACCTTTTGCTGTTTGTATTGTGCATCTTCGCATACCGCATACAGTGTACAGTATAACCCCGTTAAACCAAACTTGAAGGGACCCTATAAATTTGTTGGGATTAACCGATCATTGGTTTAACCGAGCTTTGGATTCGACTTTGACTTGGCTTTGGCAAAAACACGGGTGCATTATGAATGTAATATACAATAAATGTGCACACTTCGATTATTTTTCTGTATATACAGTATAACCCGTTAAACCAAGCTCGGTTAAACCAAACGATCGGGTAATCCAAACTTTTTTCGTCGGCCCAGCAAAATACTACCATTTATCCTATAAAAGAAAGTCTCAGATGACCTTATAGCCACATGAAAGTTTGGTTTAACCATACCGGAAGTGGCCTGGGCCGAAATTTTGTTTGGATTAACTGATGATTTGGATTAACCGACTTCGGTTTAACCAACTTTTTACCGGGCCTCCGAAAAAAGTTTGGATCAACCGATCGTTTGGTTTAACTGAACTTGGTTTAACGGGGCTGTACGGTATATGGAATCCTAGTTTTTAGCAAGCTTAGATCATTGATTAAAAGAAGGATAACAATAGCCCGAACAACATTCTCCAAAATGTATAGAGTGTTAACATCAAGTAAGATATTAATACAAACAAGGAAGCGTATTCTTCAGTGTTATGTGTGGTCTACTCTAATGTATGGGGCTGAGACATGGAAAATCTCTAAGAAAATGTACAAACGTTTAGCAGCATTTGAGATGTGGACTTATCGAAGGATGATGAAAATATCATGGACAAAGAAGATCACCAACAAAGAAGTTCTCAGAAAAATTAAAAATAAGAAAAGCTTGTTTGCCACTATACAGACAAAGAAACTTATTTATTTTGGCCACATCATTCGTCAGAGTTCAATATACCGTACATTGTTGGAAGGGAAGGTGAATAGCAGCAGAGGGAGAGGGAGACCAAGAACATCATGGTTTACAAATATTTCACAGTGGACAGGCTTGAATTATTCACAGTCTATCAGAACAGCACACCATCGGGACAAGTGGACAACCATTGCATCTAACCCTCGACTAGAGGACGGAACTATTGATTGATTGAGATCATTGATTACTGTTAATCAAATCTTAAAAACCTAGCGCAAAGAACCAACGAAATAACCAAATGACATTCTTGAGCAAATGAGATATGTGAAAGATGTTTGAAGTGACACAGGCCCCCGGCATTGCTTGGCATAGTATTCACCCCCCCCCCCCCACCCCCACCCCCACCCCCGGTGTAAAAGTAATCGGTTTTGCGGGACGTCCACTGTGGAAAATCTATTTCTATTCCGCTAGATGGCGTTCGAGTTCTCATTTTAGTTCCCTAGTGGCGGGTAAGGTGGCGCCACGTTCACACCGAGTACATGAAGGCAAGGGAATGGAATACACTGGGCGTAGAAGAAAGAAGTGCAGGGACAATAGAAACATATAAAACATTATTCAAAAGAGAGTTAAATGCACTGTTACACTAATGATAACAACAAATAAAATGAATTAAAAAAGGAAAAGAAATATAAATAAATAAATAGAAAATACACTGATAATTCATGCAAAGTCTTAGAGTGTATAGATGCTAGGTGTGATACATACAAAAGGTAACCTTTAAACTTAAAATCAAAACCTAATGACCACTAACACAGAAAGGTGAAGACATTCAGAGAAATTAACTATTGGTAACAAAACAATTATCCAATTGTAGAACGAACAAACTCACAGAGGTTTTGGGGGCTGTCAGAGAATGCGTACAAACAGAGAAAGAATGCATGCAGTAGTTAGCTACACACAACTGAACGTGATAAAAAGAAGGGGAGTCACAACACTATTACTGTCTAGCGGCGAAAACAAGTCATGAGACTTAACTGTTATGGGCAGCATAAATACATGCATCACAAAAAAAAACTAAATAAAGTATATCATAGCGATCAATCAAATATATTTTAGCTCAGAAAATGGCAGAAAATCAAAACTATCGGACTATGCAACTTTCATTGGCACCATGCCAACTTCTTGTTCTTGTGCAACTGAGAATCCATCCTTTAATGCAACTATCCATCCTTAAATGCAACTCATATGAAAACCATCACAGAAGGTGGGTCATCGTGTGGGTATTGATTGCATACTCTTAATTGATTTCGTCTTTGTCAAACTAATGGTAGTTTCTAACGCTGAATATCGCAGGTAAGGCGGGCATTCCTTACACGCGGTATGTGGTATCGGCTCATCATATGCGAATGGCATGATTCCCTACACCAGTATGCGGTATGCGGCACACAACTGGCTATATTATGCCAATTTATAGTAAGTATCATATTTCTGTGAATCTGGTAGCTTCCCTCGGCTTTCTCCCCTCCTCTTCCCCTCACTGCTTCTCACCTCCCTGCCACCTCCCTCGGTTTCCCCCCTCTCTTCCCTCACGGCTTTTCACCTTCCCCCTCCTTCCCCCTTATAAGCACACACTAATCACTATGTACACAGCACCCCTCTAGGCCGTTCCATAATGCTCAGTCGCCTCTCCTAGTGTTAAACTAATGGAGACATCAGACTCAGGTTTCTATTCGCACCCCACTTGCCGCATGCCGCATGCCGCACCGATCGCTACATGGACCGATCGGAAAAATGCATTCGCATTCGCATTCGCATTCACATTCGCATACCACGTGTAAGGAATGTAGCTCATAGGTTTCAAGGCGTTTCGATTTTTTGTCGCATTCGCATTCACATTCGCATACCGCATACCACGTGTAAGGAATGCGCCCTTTAAGGAGTCAGTTTCTTTATGTGCATTCATGAGTAATTGTAGGATCATCAGGGTGAAATGGAATTGCACCTTTACACTTGAACACATAATGAATAGTTGCCACTAGCAGTAGTAAAGCATAAGTCATTTATGAAGAACGCCATTATTTTCAATAACTGCATCAACATCACCCCAAGCACAATTACATAGTCTGTTGCACAATTCCAAGTAAGCAGATAATATTTTTGTTGTTGTTGATAAAACAGTTTATTCATCAGAACATACTTTTTGTTTCAGCGCTCACGCACTGGTGTTCCGGCCATGTACATTATACATTGTAGTTAGATAGCTCAGAATGTACCTAGGTAGGACGTATTACTATTAGTAGATAAAGATGGAGGTTTAGTGGGTTCGCTATAACTATAACTTTTATAAGCGGTAAGTTTGGTGTTATGGCTAAGGTGGCTGTATAAACTGTGCTGTTTTCATGGGTGAGTTGTATGCGATGGGGTGGTGGAGCGGGGAGCCATCTCTTATAAGTTCATAATTTACCACGCGAACAAGGAGCCCATGTTATGGAATTTTAATTGTAGCAAAGTTGACATGAGTATTGTACAGTGGATAGTTGGAAGCTTAGGATCAGTGTGAAAGTTTGACTCAGGCCCTCAACCCTGCGCGTTTGAATGTTCGTCGTTGAAGGGTTGGGTGGGCGGCTTAGTTGAGGTGGTGAGTTACTCGTCGGGCTGCGGGAGTGGAAGTGATGGTTGGAGGTTCCCAGCAGTCCGAGGATGGGCCCCATGACATCAGAGTCTCTTGAGATGGGGGATCGTGACGACAGAGTCTCGGGAGCGGCTGGTTCCGTGTGAAACCGGTAGGTGGCCGTGAGGAGGATTCTAACCCAGGTGGTGCCACCATGGGGCTCCCTGTTCGCACGCAAATTACCCATGTTGGCGAACAACCAAGAACAATTTACCACGCGAACAAGGAGCCCATGTTATGGAATTTTATTTTGAGCAAAGTTGACATGAGTAGTAAGTACAGTGGATAGTTGGAAGCTTAGGATCAGTGTGAAAGTTTGACTCAGGCCCTTAACCAGATGTTGTGAGGGCCTGTGTCGTCGATGGGAAAGCGGCCTTAGGAACTTATGTGTATCCGGCGGAGGACAGCCAGTTCCCGAGCTGCCGGACCTCGTCGATGGTGGCCCCGGCCCTGACGCAGGCCTGTGCCCCTCCTCTGCAGAGGATGTGGAGGGTGTATGAGTCCGGATCGGGCAGTCGTCTGGCGTGAAGAGCAGCTCTCATAGCGGCCAGGAGGCTCGGGGCCGCGAGGGGGCGTCCGTCGGGGAGAAGGAATGCTGGCGCATGTGGGGAGGTGGTGGAAGTCCCCTTGTAGGCTCGCCAAGCTCTGAGAGGGCAGATGGACGCCTTGTGGGTTGGTCGGACGATGATGGAGAAGGCGTCCGCCGTGGACCTGTTCGTCTTGGTGGACCGTAGGTGTAAAATCAGGTATCCCCCGGTGTCGACTACGTTGGCACCCTTGATGGTGTGTCCGGGGTGGCCCCGTCGGCCTGTGACTAGGAGGTTGCCCTGTCTCAGGAGGGTGAAGTACCCGAGGAGGAGGGCGGCGGAGAGGAACCGACCCCCCTGGCCTGAAGAGCGAAAGTAGTGGTCGATGTGATGGAGGTCTGGAGGTGATAGTGGTGGAGCTTGTCAGGGTACGTGGTTGGACGACCACCACCCCACGCTTGACCACCGAGACCGAGTAGGTGTCGAACGCCTCTGTCGCCCCCCCACCCGACGAAGCTCACCCAGGTCCGTGCCCCGCTGCAGTAGTTTCTTCCATATTTTTCAGATAATTTTATTATGTCGGTCATGAAAGTCTACTTTAACTTCAGCTAGAAGTTACTTATCTGATAAAGGTCACCATGAGATAACTGTTGGAACCAAAAGCTTCTGCAATATCAGGTTCTATCAAATTCACTTCTGCCTGCAGAAACAAATGTGTGATGAGTGCATTAGTATCTAAGTTGTACATTTAGGATCAAACCCGGTAAGCCTTTTGGTTTAGGAAAGATGGAATGCACTGGGAATGCCACCTATGGCGACTTTATAGTGCTGCCCCACTGGGATACCAGGCCGCCAACACCATGACCTGATATCCCACTGTGTCACATTATCCTTACACTGAGCCAACCAGTCCCGATCCCATCCTAATAATGCCGAGCGCCTGTCTAGGAAGGGACAAGTATCAATTTTCAAGTCATTGGTTTGACTCGACCAGGGTTCGAACCCACAAACCGATGGGTTCAGATCCCCCGATCTCCCAAAATAGAAGACTGACGCTCAACTCATTCGGCCATCCCGTCTCGTCAGTTTGATATGTAGGATCGGATCTAAGTTAAGTGTTTTGATTTTGAAGATTTGAGGATGTCATCGGATTATGCTGCTTTAATGAAATATCTATGTTCTTCAACTTTTCTTTGACCCAGTTATAATCAGGTCACATAAAAAAAAGACTTGCTTAGCGTCCACTCATTTAAATTTGTCCACGTCAGGTGGGAGCCTCTTATTGTATTTTTTATTTTGTATGTAGAATGGCGGTGTACAGGAAGAAGAAAACTAAGCATGGTATTCATGGTCAGAAGGCATGATAGGAAGGTCGAGAAAACCATAGACACTTTCTAGCTAGAAATTGAACAAGGAAACATTAACATTACTATACAATCATCGGATCAAGTTTGTCAGTCATTGCACAATCATTATTATAAGCGGGAAAGCGTTGTTTTGAGCTTTGATATTTTATTTGAAGGATTCTTTTTACAAATAAAAATGTTGGAGGTCAGGGGCATTTCTCAGGTCGGGCGAGGATGCTAAACAATTTTTTTTTTCATCTGATCCCATGATCTACCAAAACGGGAGATGGACACTCAACTTATTCGGCCATCCCGTCTGGTCTGGCGACCCTGCATTGCAAAAGAAATATATATTGTGAAGTATGTTGATGTTGAACCATTTCACTATGCACGACAATCTTGGTTTGGATCATGAATGAAAACAATAATTGTAAGCATGTATTTTCACATGTAACGCTTTGGTAGATCGTGGGATTCGAACCCATGGGTTCGAATCCTGGTCAAGTCAAGCCAATGACTTACTAAATTGATTCTTATCGCTTCCTAGCCAGGTGCTCGACATTATTAGAATAGGGCAAGGCCTGATCAGCTAAGTGTCAGGATAATGTAACTGAGTGGGATATCAGGTCATAGTGCTAGTGGCCTGGTCTCCAACTCCGGCAACACTTTAACGTCACCATGACTGCGCACCGTCACAAATCAGTGCCTGTCCTGATATGACATTGGATGTTGCCAGGACATAATACTCCAACCACCAACCAATATATAATTCAGGACACGAGACAACATTAGTTTTAAATAGTGGGTTTCTATTTTACCAACCGTTGCTAGGATATGTGTAGTTCATGTAAACAATGACAATTAAGATTTAGCATAGTAGCAAATATAATGTCAATAAGGCGGTATAAATGTGCCGTGTTCGTTTGGCAGGCCGGCTGACAGGCTGCTCACCCCCATGTCAAATGTCTCTGTCTGTCTGGGTGGGTGGACAAAATATATCGACTGAGGGCCAGACGGGTATCGCACACTGCGCGCTGTTCGGGTGCTTGAGGCGTTCTGAGCTGCTCTCAGCACACGGATAGTCGCCCTTAATACCCCCCTCCCCCTCCCCTCCACGATTCGGTTTAGAAAATGTGATGCTTTCATCGGACTATGCAGCTTTAAGCAGTTAACGCGTGACGTGTCGATATTTTGATAGGTCACTGGTGCATACTTATTTAGTGACGTCATTGTTGTTGACATGGATATTAAAGTTACACAATGTTGTTCACAGTTAATAGGCACAGACTGGTTTCCTTTTAGTAGGAATAAAGTGTCGCCAGATAAATTGAAATTGCATCAGGCATTGTGTATTATTACTTATATAATCATTGCAGCTTTTTAATGCTGCAGAATCTCCTTTCTTATCTCAAGAGTGTGCATCTGTCAGATATATTTAAAAACCAATGTGGGGTGAGTGTAATAGACTGGTTCCTTCTGTATTATACAGACAGGTATTTATTCATCAATACATAAACAACCTTCAGCACACGAAACAAAAACATAATAGACTGGTCCCCTCTGTATTATACAGACAGGTATTTATTCATCAATACATAAACAACCTTCAGCACACGAAACAAAAACATAATAGACTGGTCCCCTCTGTATTATACAGACAGGTATTTATTTACCAATACATAAACAACCTTCAGCTCACGTAACATAAACATAATAGACTGGTCCCTTATATATTATACAGACAGGTATTTATTTACCAATATATAAACAACCTTCACCTCATGTAACATAAGCATAATAGACTGGTCCCCTCTGTATTATACAGACAGGTATTTATTTCACAATACAAAAACAACCTTCACCTCACGTAACATAAACATAATAGACTGGCCCCTTATATATTATACAGACAGGTATATATTTACCAATGCATAAGCAACCTTCACTTCATGTACCATAAGTACAATAGACTGGTCCCTTCTTTATTATACAGACAGGTATTTATTTACCAATATATAAACAACCTTCACCTCATGTAACATAAACATAATAGACTGGTCCCCTCTGTATTATACAGACAGGTATTTATTTCACAATACAAAAACAACCTTCACCTCACGTAACATAAACATAATAGACTGGCCCCTTATATATTATACAGACAGGTATTTATTTACCAATGCATAAACAACTGTCACTTCATCTACCATAAGTACAATAGACTGGTCCCTTCTTTATTATACAGACAGGTATTTATCTAGCAATACATAAACTACCTTCACCTCACGTAACATAGGCTTAATAGACTGGTCCCTTATGTATTATACACAAAGGTATTAATCTAGCAATACATTAAAAAAACGTTCACCTCACGTAGATGATTACGACCAATCTAATGTTTTTATCTATTTAAACAAATGTCAGAAACTCAAAACCATCGGATTTATGCCACTTTAAATAGTGCCTCTGCGGATGATGAGTTTCCTCTACACGGTGGCACCTCCTGGTGGTACCCACCTGCTACAAAATTACCTGCTACAGAATTACCACTGAAGCCAACACGGACCTTGTAATGCCCGATGTCGCCACCTATCGATATCTATTTCAACCGCGAGACCGACCGGGACGCTGTTTTGGAGACTGACCACCAGGGCTCCAGGGCATGGGATGGTTGGTTGGTTTTGGGAGTTTTGCGTCCTGGCAACATCTAAGGTCATATCGGGATGGCTACTGACTTGTGATAGTACCCACATATGGGCTGCCCCACCGGGAGACCAGGCGACCATGACCTGATATCCCACTCAGTCACATTACACTGACACTGAGCCAACCAGTCCTTGCGCTATCCTAATAATGCAGTGCGCCATGACTCAAACAGGGTTCGAACCGGTGGGTTCGAATCCCACGATCGGCCAAAACGGGAGACGGACCCTCAATTCATTCAGCCAGGGCATGAAATGAGACCAGGGCCTGTATGCATGGACAAAGTTTTATCGCCTCTGGTGTTAATGGCGGATCCCGGGTTATCTAAGGCCGGTGTTCCAGATGTGTCACGGGGCATGTATGCATACAAAGCATGGCAGCGTTAGTTAACCTTTCAGCTATTTATAGATTTGGGAAATCCCTCTGCGATGCAGTGGCGGCGATGTTTTGTTGATGTTTGACAGTATGGATAGCTACGTCGATGTGGCGGCAACGTTAATATCGGTTCGAATTTAGGGTTAAATTGATAAAATTTCACTTATTGCGTATGTAATCTAATCCTGTTAAATATGATCGCGTTGAATAGATTTGGGCCTAATATATTGCCGCCGATGCGGCGGCAGCAGCAATGTTTTGTTGATTTTCGACAGTATGGATAGCGACGTCGATGCGGCGGCGGCGATTTGTTTAATTTACATTCGTCGATTCAACAATATTAATATCGCCGCCGATTTAACGGCGGCATTAATATTGCTTCGAATTTAGGGTTAATTTCATGAAATTTCACTTATTGCGTATGGAATTCTTTTAAATATGATACCATTGAATACATTTCCACCTAATCGCTCCCTAACACCGCCTTATACCTGCTACGGAGTGGGGTTAGCTTACCCGACTTTTAACTCGCGGGGTTTCCATAACACTGCCTCATGCATACCCACTTTTAGCCGCTAACACGGAGATCGCCCCTAACCACAGGTTTGGCTCACTAACCCCGACTCATGCATATGGCCCCTGATGGAAAGCTTCATTTACTGACACAAAAATTGTGATTCGCAATCAAAAGGGTCGCCGGGCGCGGTGACCTAATCAGTAGAACGTGGGCCTCAAGTACAGAAGGTCGGGAGTTCGGTTCCCTGTTGAGTCAAACCAATAACTTTAATTGATGCTTGTCACTTCCTAGTCTGACACGCGTTCATTAATAGGATAGGGCAAGGACTGGTTAGCTCAGTGTCAGGATACTGTGACTGGGTGGGATATCGGGTCATGATGCCAGCAGACTGATTTCTCAGTGGGTCAGCACTATAAAGTCGCCATGAGTGTGCACTGTCACAAGTCGGTACCCACCCTGATATGACCTTAGATGTTGCCAGGAGGTAAAACTCCAACAACAAACCAACTCATTGTAAAAATATGCGGATTTTCGGTTTGGAATTATATATTGACAGAGAGCATTATTATTCTTGGGCGACGAAGTGGGGACAAGGTTATGTAAACTAAAAGTAATAATATCCGACTCCCATTATGACATGATATAAGCTGTGTGAAATATATGTTCATATATTATGCCTGAGATTAATGAAGAGATGTTCCTATATAAGAGGCAGTACATGATTGTTGAAATGGTTCTCTATGCATCCATAAAGAGTGCAATTGGAGAAAAGACCATTTTAACAGAGATCTATTGTAACTGTATGCAGCTACCTGTCCCTACATGACCACTGGGTGTGTACACCAGCCTAATTTGCATATACACACAGGGCACCACCTGCAGCTGGGTTGAGTGACAGCCACCCCTACTGGTGGGGGGGGGGGTGCAACCCACCCAGACTGTGGAGGTGCCTGATTGGCTGGCTGAGGACTGCCCAGTCACCTACACCCAATTGGCCCTCTGACCACACTAGTCTCACTTTGAGATAATTAGTCTAGACTCTGCTTCAGACACATTGAAGAGAGATCACTCTACTCCTGGCTCTGGAGTGAGGCCCACCTACTCTAGAGCAGGAACCCCAGACACTCTGTCTGATGCTATCAAAATTCATCTATTCCAATTGAGTGTGTACACAGCCATAGGACGAATGAACTAAGACGCACACACTGGAAGAAACCAGAAATACAAATTCTGCCGCAAGAAGGTTTCCAAGGATCAGTGGATGCATTAATAGCATTCACATCGGTTATAATTTGAATAAATATGAAGAATCTTATTATTTATTCTGATTAAATTAAAGCTGCATTGTCTCATGAAAGTATTAAATGTTCAAAACTAAAATACTTACCTATATATTTGTTCCTATATATCAAACTTGAATAATGATGGATTTATTAAGCATTTGTTGCCGCCTCGAACTGAAAACAAAATCAATTTAATAAAATATCTGACTGCTGAAGCCGACAGTGGCCAGCATTTTTATGTGCATGCCAAAATCAATTGTGCATATTTTCATCTGAATTACCTTCAAAACTAGACATTAAAATACAATCTATTTCAAACTAAAGCAAATTAGGTTGTCGCGATTAACTTATATATATTTGTCTTCTAAATATTGCAGAAATTCAAAATCCTTGCGTCATGAATTTGTAATATTATAATGGATTTAATTATATTCTGGCTAAATACATGCTGGGTAATTGTGTCCTTTTATGTGCATTGCTTTAAACTGTGTCATTTATGCTATGATAGCACAGAGATAATTATTACATTAAAGTTGCATGGTCCGATGGTTTTGAGTTTCTCGCATTTTCTAAGATAAATATATAAGGTTTTTCAGTATAATCTACCTTAAGTAACTTTTATTTTAAATCGCTAACTTTTGAGATATTTGAAATGGAAACCTGCTAAATTAATTTCGGCAAGCTTGCCAAAAATCTATCACCATAGGCTTCTGCAGTAACAGGTTCTATTAATTGACTCAGTATCCCCTTATATGTAACGACAAATGTTTAATAAGTGCACCAGCATCAAAGTTAGATATGTAGAATCAAATCTAGATAATTGTTTTGGTTTTGAACATTTTATGTTTTCATCGGACTATGCAGCTTTAAGTCATTGTCACACCTCACCGGACTGAGCACCGGCGACCACCGGTCAAAGAATTTTATAGTCCGGTTTTGTCCGGTGAAGAAATCTATCGAAATGTATCGAAATGGAGCATAAAATTGGGTTAATTGCCAGCCACCAGACAACCGGATAAGTACCGTACATGTACTGTACATGTACCGGACGAGAACCGGACGAGAACCGGACACGTAACGGATGGGTACAGGACATGTACCGGACTAAACGGACAAACCGGACACCAACGGATGGGTACCGGATATGTACGGTTGGGTACCAGATGGGTACCGGACATGTACCGGACAAACCGGACACCAACCGGACACCACCGGACACCGCCGGATGGTTACCGGATGGTACCCGAACATCGCCGTACACAACCGGACAGTGTCCGGTTCTCGTCCGTTTCCCCCAATCGGGTGTGGTGCGACAGGGCCTTTATATTGCAGGATGACCGAATGAGTTGAGCACCGCCTCTCGTGTTGGTAGGTCATCATATTCAAACCCTGGTAGACTCAAACCAATACCTTAAAGATGTATACTTGTCGCTACCTAAGCGTGGCGTTCAGCATTGGTCGTAATGCGAAGCATTTCGTTTGATGCGAGGGGAGGGATTCTTCCTTCTCGCGCATCACTCGTGTGAGGCAAGGACCAGTGGAATCAGGAAGACCAATTCGCTGTGATTGAAATGTTTCCAGCTTAAAGTTGCGTCGTCCGATGGTTTTGAATTTCTGCATTGTTTCTGAGATATAGATATATTATTTCAATCACTAGTATCTACTTTACATTAGTTCAAAGTTACTTTCATTTTAAATAGTAAACTTTTGAGATATTTAGAATGCAAACATGGAAAATTAGTTTTGGCAAGCTTACCAAAACTCTGACACCATAGACTTCTGCAGTGACAGGTTCTGTTAAATTGACTCAGTATTGCCTTGTACGCAGAAACAAGTGCTTAATAAGTGCATCAGTATCTAAGTTAGATATGTAAAATCAAATCTAGATAATTGGTTTAGTTTTGAAAATTTGATATTTCCTCAGACATTGCAACTTTAATTATCTAATGCAAACGAAAACTTAAAATGTTGTTTTTAAGCACATGCCATGCAGTTTGCATACTTCTCAGTAAGCTTTTCTTAAATGGGTTCGCAAAATGTAACTAAGTTAGTTCACTTGTACTTAGTTGTAGTGGAGAAATGAGCCTTTGTATCTCGCTTCACCGTTTCTTTGAATTCTATTGGTGTGGGAAGGAAGTGCGGGACATAGCTTTTGGCGCATGCGTAGTGACAGAGATTCCCTCAGAGATTCTCTCAGGGATTCCCTCGGAGATCCCGTCAGGATTCTGTGAGGGATTCCGTCAGAGATTCCCTCGGGGATTCCTTCATAGATTCCCTCGGAGATTCCCTCGGGGATCCCCCGGGGATTGCCCCGGGAAGATTCCCTCGGAGATTCCCTCGGGGGATTCCCGGGGGATTCCCTCGGGGATTCCCCCGCGGATTCCCTCGGGGATTCTCTCAGGGATTCCCTCAGAGATTCCCTCAGGGATTCCCTCAGGATTCCCTCACATGTCGAGGTTCAGACTTCCTAGCCACTCTCAAGTATGTCGTTTCACTGACAACTTTGTTGGTTGTTGGAGTTTTACGTCCAGGCAATATCTAAAGTCATATTAGGACGGGTACCGACTTGTGACAGTGCACACGTATAGCTATAGTGACTGTATAGTGCTGCATCACTGGGAGACTAGGCCACTGCACAATGACCTGATATCCCACTCAGTCACATTATTCTGACAGTGAACCAACCAGTCCTTGCCCTATCCTAATAATGCTGAGTACCTGGCTAGTAAGCGACGAGTATCAATTTTGTAAGTCATTGGTTTGACTCGACCAGGATTGAACTCCCGAACTTCCCCATGGGAAGCCTGCGCTCTTTCGATTCGGCCACTGCGTCCGGTCACTGACAACTTGTGTGGACCATAGTTGCAGACTAAATGAGTCAATGACTTTCACCTTGTTACAGACTAAACATGTTTCCTTAAAATGCATTGACCCCTTAATTGTACCATGTAGTCCTCACATTAGTATTCATTATCTTGAAACTAAGTATTTATTGTGAGGCCAGACCTGCATATTTGCTATTCAACTGTCCCACCGCACTCCCGCGGGCCAGTTTAGCGGCGTGTTGGAGTAGGGAGGGGTCGCCTATTTATACCTGACTAACAGGTGCGTCATGTGACCAGTCCTCCCCGCAAGAACTGGATATTTCATAGCCAGAATCACATGCCTGAGGCCGAGTGTCTGAACAGAGCCCGTGACCTACCGAGGGGAATAAACATGTTGTATAAAATTTTCCGATATTTAGGATATTGGTAAGGAGAACTATTCTATAATAAATTGCAAATGGTCTATAAATGGTATGTAAAACCAAAGGCATATGTGGTGTTGGTGATCCATTACTGATTAACGATAGAAATTGTGTATTAATATAGATAGTAAGATAGGGTCACTTCTTGACATGAGAGAGGGTCACTTCTTGACATGTGAGAGAGTCTTTGGAACTCTCCTCACATACCCCCTCCCCTCCAATTGTTATTTATGGATCACTGCACACTAGACACAGCAGGGCACTGTAGCCAGACATAACCATGCCTTGGTTACAAGGATATTGAATGCTCGTTGGTTGAAATAGGAATGTCTGTTGGTGATTGAAGGGATTTGATCATGTGTGCCACCATCTTGATTCACGAAAACTATAAATACAATAAAGACTGGAGTCTAACACTCTATATCTGCTTTCCTTCCTTGCCTGTAGTGATTCCCTATATTAGCCTATCTACACAATTCAAACTGCCAGCCATCGACTTTACAATGTGTACGGAAACTCTGGTGTTTGTGTCTTTCCGCATTTCTTAAGTTGTAAGATTGGAAATGAGGAGAACCAACCTCATGACATAATCCTATCCTAAAAAAAATGTCAACTGCATTTGATTTAGAACTGCTCAGGATAGTATCTGAGATACTTCGTATTATGTTCCTGGAAAGGTCAGTCCCTACTGACTGGGTTGAAGTTCAAATAACCCATTCTGTGACGTTATGAGGAACTGGACACGGTGACTGAATCAGTAGAGGGCAGGCTTCTCGTGCTGAAGATTTGGAGTTTGAATCCAAGCCGAGTCAATCCAATGACTTATCAAATTGATATTTGTCGCTACCTAGCCTGGAACTCAGCAGTACTAGGATAGGGCAAGGACTGGTTAGCTCAGTGTCAGGATAATGTGACTGAGTGGGATATCGAGTCATGGTACCAGTGGCCTGGTCTGCCAGTGGGGCAGCACTACAAGGTCACCATGAGTGTGCACTGTCACAAGTCGGTACCCGTCCTGACTTGACCTTAGATGTTGTTAGGATATAAAACAACAACAAACAAACGTCATGCGGGGAAGGGATAGGTGTAATTACATAGGTTATAAAGGCAGTGTCAAAGGACATTGCCAAAAGTAGTTCTTTGTGGTGCTTGGCTTCTGCGTCTCACTGTCACTGTTCACACGGGAAAAGTTTAAAGCGATTTAGACAAGGCGAATAATATGAATCGATTTAGAGGCGTGTTCACACGGACCGAGTTTGAAAGTGTTTGAAAGTGTGTCGCGTTCACACGGGCAGTGCTTGAGTCGGTTTAAGGCGGAAGTGGATATCTGCGCATGAGCAAGTCCATACTAACCAGCGCCAGTTTCGGTTAGTCGACGTCAGCACGAGAGAGTGTGGGTTCGACCTAGATATGTATAGACTGAATCATAATGTTTTGGAACCGTAAAAACTTCTGCTGGGCAGTGAAAACCTATAAATAAATGATGAAAAAAACATCTGTGCACCTCTATCCGGTTCATAGACCAAATTATATAATATGCGCTTTTAATCGACCGGAAAGTCAACAAACTAAGGTCTCGACTGCGCATGCGTGTGGCGTCCTTAATCCGCCTCAAGTAAGTCTGTTGCGTTCACATGGGCGATATAAGTCAAATCATAAAATTTGGTTCATATAAACCACCTACACAAGTGGTTTATAAAATCCGAATAATATGATTCGAATCAGCCCTAAACCGCCTCAGCCGCGCGTTCACATGCCAAATGTGAGCCGAACTAGGCAAGGCGATTTATATGAGTCGAATTAACTGCCCCGTGTGAACAGGGCTTATGATTAGGGACCCATAAGGCTAAAGATGGTTCAAGTGGTTGGATGGTTGTTTGTTGGAGTTTCACGTCCTGGCAACATCTCAGGTCATATCAGGATGGGTACTGATTTGTGACAGTGACTTTATAGTGCTGACCCACTCTGGAATCAGGCCGCTAGCACCATGACCCCTATATCCCACTCAGTCACATTATTCTGACACTGAGCTAACCAGTCCTTGCTGTATCCTATTAATGTGGAGCACCAGGCTCTGAAGCGACAAGTATAAATGTTATAAGTCATTGCTTTGACTCGACTGGGAACTGAAAACCCGAGCCCCCAGCTCTGCCAATTTGGATTTCCACCGCTGTGTATAACTTACAGCGTCATCAAAGGCCGGTTGCTCTCATACCATGTCTATGTGGTGTGGGAGGTTAAAAATCCCTTGGGTCGGTAAAAGTGTAGGCTCGGGCTTTCTATCGACCAGCAGTGGAGTGGGGAAGACCAGTCATCTGTGACTGGGATTTCCCCTGCTTGGGACAACTAATGTACCAACAATAAAAATGAGAGACAAATAAGTGTTCACACTTCCTGTCTACCATTCGCTATATCGCTATATCGCTATATCACTATATCGCTATATCACGAGGCCCGTGCTCTCCCGATTCGGCCACCAAGCCGGGTAGATTGTTCAGTTCAATCTATCTTGATTGTGTCAGATTTCCCGATCTGTCACACCAGCAGCTGAGAAGGGTCATTACGACTGAATGACCCAAATAGCCACAGCTTGACCACACAGACCCTCAGTCACGATTAGGCCCTAAATAACTCCCATGCAATAAATAGACTGTCTCCAGATATACATGAATAGTTACAGCCAACTATGATGATTTTGAATAAATAAAGTTGTGCTTGTCACATCTATTGTACATGTAATATCGATATCAGACACGTTTGATTCTAGGAGTGTTTTATTCCATCACGTAACCAGCTGAAAATCCCAAGCTAAGCTTGTGATATATATATATATATATTATTAGTCATACACATAACAGGATACATAAATGGATTGAGTAGGTACTCTGGCTGGCCACAAAAGACCCACCGTTTATTCATCATCAACGTTTAATCAACATCTACATAAAACGTCAGTCATCAATAATCAAGAATCCGAATCAAACTCATGAATCAAGTCAAACACAAAGAAATCAATCAAACAAGCTCAATAAGATACCAAGATCAAACAGAAATCAAACAAGCTCAAATCAGTAATCAATTAGAACCTAAAGCTAGAACTCGGGTTCAAATGGGCCGAGTATACAGGAAAGCCGTTGGAGCTGGAGGGTCCGCGCATGCGCCTGAGGTGTTACCCGTAATAGACTTGCCTCAGTCCTCCTAGCGGGCACTGGAGGCGCAAGACACATGGAGGCTAGACTTGCCTCAGTCCCCTCGCCGAAATGCCCCGCCGGCCCAGCAGCGTGTGGGGGTAGTGGGTTCGAATCCCCCCACCCGATATGCCACAGAGGGAGGGTTCCATCCTGAATAATATTCGTATAAATGCTTTATACCACACATTAACCAGTGATATAAAAATCCTCGGGTGCGACTGACATTGGTCAATATCTGATGGAGGCCAGGTGGACCGAAGGTGGCGTCAATGATACAGTGCTGATGTGTCTGGTGTAATTATTTACAGTTTTTACAGTGAGGCTCTAATAGTATTAGGAGGACAAATCCATAAATACACATATTGTTATTTTAGTAAATCATTGCTTTGTTACACTGTTATTCTATTCGAAAATACCAGAATGTATTAGTACAATGACCTACTTAAATCCCTATTATGTATTAGTACAATGACCTACTTAAATCCCTATTATGTATTAGTACAGTGACCTACTTAAATCATAGTATGTATTAGTACAAATACCTACTTAACCCCTTATTACGTATTAGTACAGTGCCCTACTTAAATCCCTATTACGTATTAGTACAGTGACCTACTTAAATCCCTATTATGTATTAGTACAGTGACATACTTAAATTCCTAGTATGTATAGTACAGTGACCTACTTAAATCCATATGATGTATTAGTACAGTGCCCTACTTAAATCCCTAGTATGTATTAGTACAATGACCTACTTAAATGCCTATTATGTATTAGTACAATGAGCTACTTAAATCCATATTATGCATTAGTGTAATGACCTATTTAAATCCCTATTATGTATTAGTACAATGACCTACTTAAATCCCTATTATGTATTATTACAATGACCTACTTAAATCCCTATTATGTATTAGTACAATGACCTACTTAAATCCCTATTTATTTTTTGTCTTTATGCTCTAATATTCTTATTCTAAATATATGATGGTTAATATATTATGCAAGTATAAAGAAATGGAAGGGAATTATTATTATATTGTTATACTTGTGTGAGACCCAACACTGTACTGCTGACGCCACCTTTGGCTCACCACAACTCCACCAGATGTTGACCAGTATCAGTCGCACTGGAGGATTTTTATATTCCTGGTGAATATATATCAGGAGCTTAGCTGGGGATTTTCAGGTGGTATGTAAATGGAAGAAAATGCTACTAGAATAAAACACGATGGAATAAAATGCTATAAAATATGATCTATTTTACATTCGTTTGAATAATTGTAATCTCAGTTGGTATGCAGATGCGGACCTCCGTATATAGAGGTTAGACCCATATAGATGTATATATATAGGAGAAGCATAAATGCGCCTTTATTTGATATATATATATAGTATATATAGTATATTTATATGCACCACCACTTGTCTGTATATGTAGAGTATGAGGTAGTTTGAAAAAAAAAGAATTTAATTGAATAGAGTTCACTTGTTTGTCGAGCTAGCCTCGTTCTGGTTGAGGAATTTCAAACATGAATAGAAATTAAGGATCACGACTTCTGGTGGCACTCCCTGCCCCCCCCCCCCCATCCCCCACCCCACACACCCTACACATGCCCCCCCCCACACACACACACATGTACTTCCCAATAGAGTGGCCCTACAGTTTAAAACATTTACACTCTTGTACAAACACTGCATTAGGAGAGAAAAGATTGGGTCCAGTCTAGCTTAAGCTTGTTTTTCTAGTTATGAAAAGGTTGATTGATTGATTGGTGGTTGCTTTACACCATGTCAGCAGCATTGGCCATATTCACGGCGAGAACTGCATGTTTTTTTATTCAAACCATCACTTTTACATGTAAAAGCATAGGGTTAATTTTGTGTCAATAGACACCCATGAATTTTTAAACTCACAATCATATAATTTCTTGTTAAGCTAAATAAAATTCTAGATGAAAATATTATTCATTGATGGAATTTGTTTAAAGTGGCATAGTCCGATGGTCTTGAATTTCTGTATTTTGTCTGAGATAAATATATTAGATCGATCACTAGTATCTACTTTACATTAGTTCAAAGTTACTTTATTTTAAATTGTAAACTTTTGAGATATTTTGAGTGCAAACATAGAAAATTAGTTTTGGCAAACTTGCCAAAACTCTGACCCCATAGGCTTCTGCAGTAACAGGTTCTGTTAAATTGACTCAGTATTGCGTCCTACGCAGAAATAAATGCTTAATAAGTGCATCAACTCTAAGTTAGATATGTACAATCAGATCTAGATAATTGGTTTGGTTTTGAAAATTTGATATTTCATCAGACTATCCAGCTTTAATAAGCTATATGAGGTGGTACAAACCAGCTGCCCTCAAAAAGGCTCAAATCTTTTCTTGTTCCACTTCAATAGAAAGGTTATGAAAAGGTCAAATTAATGCTACTTAATCCGATGAAAGTATCATTTAAAAAAAAGCCCAAACACTTATCTAAGATTGGCTTCATATATTTAATTATGCATATATTAAGCATTTGTTTCTGCATAAAAGAGAGAACTTAGTAAGGTTAATGTTGTAAGTTGCTCGGAATTCAAATATCTCCATAGTGATATAGCGATATAGCGAATGGTAGACAGGAACTGTGAACACTTATTTGTCTCTCTTTTTGGTTTTTTTGGTCCATTAGTTGTCCCAAGCAGGGGAAATCCCAGTCATAGACGACTGGTCTTCCCCACTCCACTGCTGGTCGATAGAAAGCCCGAGCCTACACTTTTACCGACCCAAGGGATTTTTAACCTCCCACACCACATAGACATGGTATGAGAGCAACCGGCCTTTGATGACGCTGTAAGTTATACACAGCGGTGGAAATCCAAATTGGCAGAGCTGGGGGCACGGGGAATCGAACCGCCGACCCTCAGATTAGGAGTCTGACCTAGAAAAAAGTCAGACACTCTAACCCGCCACAGAGAATGCCACAACGCCACAGAGAACGCCATATAAGATGAAGCTACTTCAAACGAAAATACGATAGCTTATAATTATTAACCATATATATGTGTAGTGGTCTGCACTGACCTCTCAGGCAAGTAACCACATAGACAGGTAGGCGTGGGGAGTGTGTTGATATCAGGGAGCCTAGGTGGTGTAATGGTTAGCACACTGGCCCGGAATGCAAAGAGATGTGGGTTCGAGTCCCGCTCTAGGCGCAGTATTTCCCATTTTCATCACCCCCACGACACTGGTTGCCGTGATCAGGATCCTGTACAAGCTTTGCGCTGTATGGTTGTTGAACCTACCCTGTGTATGTATGTGTTAGTGCATTGCCTGTATGTATGTAATTGTAAGCATTACAAGACTTACAATTCCAGGGGGACGAGTGTAGTGGTCTGCACTGACCTCTCAGGCAAGTAACCACATAGACAGGTAGGCGTGGGGAGTGTATTGATATCAGGGAGCCTAGGTGGTGTAATGGTTAGCACACTGGCCCGGAATGCAAAGAGATGTGGGTTCGAGTCCCGCTCTAGGCACAATATTTCCCATTTTCATCACCCCCACGACATATTTATCAAAAACTACAGTGTACCTAAACCCAATACCATCGGACTTTGCAACTTTAAGTGAGATTCATGTGGGGGGAAAACGCACTGTATTCTATGTCACGGTGTTGAAGTTCATTTCTAATTAAATATTAATCACTTCCTAGTAATTGTATCCTTTTTTTTTTCTTTTTTTTTCAAGTATTTTATTCTTCTGAATAATATGCCACTGAAATGGTTGTCTGACCCTCGCGGCAAATAAAGTTAATCCTTCTGACATTGTTGAAATTATAATAATTTACAGTATTTATATTGGTTATTAAAATATTATGCTTCCATCGAATTATTCAGTTATTCCAGTTAAAGGTGTGCTTCTAAGGAACCTAACCACGACGATAATGGGGTTCGGTTGAGTGTTGGAGTTTTACGTCCTTGCAACATCTAAGGTCATATCAGGATGGGTAGGCCTACCGACTTGTGACAGTGAACACTCATGGTGACTTTATAGTGCTGCCCCACTGGGAAATCGGGCCATTGGCAGCATGACCCGATATCCCACTCACTCATATTATCCTGACACTGAGCCAACCAGCCCTTGCCCTATCCTTTCAATGCCGAGCGCCTGGCTAGGAAGCGACAAGTATCAATTTTATAAGTCATTGGTTTGACTCGACCGTCAACCAAACTCCCAACCTTCCGCACGCGAGGTCCGCGCTCCACCGATTCGGCCACAGCGTACAATGCGATCATGGGGAAGTGGCGCGTATGTAGGGCAAGGGTTCCGGAAAGCGCACATCACGCCTCCTGGTGGCAGAATCACGAACCGGATGGGTGACTCCCTATTATGCAGTGAACCCTATGAGTGATAGGGTGGAGCCACCTGCGACTAAGTACACGTGACCCCCTCACGACACACCCACCACTTCTCCCATGAATGTTTGTTTCTTTTTGGAGTTTCACGTCCTGGCAACATCTAAGGTCAAAATTAGGATCCTGTGCTAGCTACATAGAAATCAATGTGCTCTAGAGGTGTCGGTAAATAAAACAAGCTTTACTTGTTGTACAAGCTACGTGTTGAACCTATTCTGTGTATGTGTATGCAAGTGCATTGCCTGTATGTATGTACTTGTAAGCATTAAACAACTTAGGGATGTGAACTATCTAAAGCCGTGTTCACACGGGGCAGTTAATTCGATTCATATAAATCGCCTTGCCTAGTTCGGCTCCCATTTGGCGTGTGAACACGCGGCTGAGGGGGTTTAGGGCTAATTCGAATCATATAATTCGGATTTTATAAACCACCTAAGTAGGTGGTTTATATGAACCGAATTTTATGATTCGACTTATATCGCCCGTGTGAACGCAACTGACTTACTTGAGGCGGATTAAGCACCTCACACGCATGCGCAGTCAAGACCTGAGTTTGTTGATTTTCCGGTCGATCAAAAGCGCATATTATATAATTTGGTCTATGAAACTGCTAGCTGTGCACAGATATTTTTTTCATAATTAATTTTTAGGGTTTCACTGCCCAGCAGAAGTTTTGACCGTTTCAAACCAATACGATTCAGTCCATACATATCTAGGTCGAACCCACTCTCTTGTGGTGACGTCGCCTAACTGAAAACTGGTGCTGGTCAGACTGGACTTGCTCATGCGCAGATAAGTACTGCATATGTGAACACGACACTAAATCGATTCATATAAATCGACTTGTCTAAGTCGACATAAACTTTGCCCGTGTGAACACAGCTTTAAGCCGTGGTCACACGGGCAAAATGTGAAGCGAATCAGACAAATCGAATCAGGTGAGTCGAATTAGCCGCCCATTCACACAGGCAGTACTTGGGCCGGAAATCGATATCTGCGCATGAGCAAGTCCAGTCTGACCAGCGCCATTTTTCGGTTAGTCAACGTCGCCACGAGAGAGTGGGTTCGACCTAGATATGTATGTACTGAATCGTATTGGTTTGGAACAGTCAAAACTTCTGCTGGGCAGTGAAACCCTAAAAATAAATGATGAAAAAAATATCTGTGCACCTTTAGCAGGTTCATAGAGCAACTTTACCAGAAAGTCAACACACTCAGGTATCGACTGCGCATGCGTGTGAGGTGCTTAATCCGCCTCAGCGCGTTCACACGGACAAAATAAATCGATTCACACAAATCGCCTCACGTAATCGACCTTCAGAAGCGGTTTACAGTATATGGATCACAGAAATCGATTCAGCCCTAATCCGACTCAGACGCGAAATGTGTGTCGAACTAGGCAAATCGATTTCTACGAATCGATTTACATTGCCCGTGTAAACACGGCTATAGAGACTTACAATTCCAGGGACACACGTGTAGTAGAGACACTGACCTCTCAGGCAAGGAGCCACATATACAGTTAGGAGTGGATAGGGTGATTGGATCAAGGACCCTAGATAGCCTAATCGTTAGTATGATAGCCCCAGAATGGCGACAAGTGCAGTTTCGAATTCTGCGCTCGGTGCAATATTTCCCATTTTCATCACCACCATGACACTATATCAAAACTCGCAGACTCGCAAGGAACCTGGCAATACATCCATCAGACCCTCGTGACTAAAGCCGTGTTTACACGGGAGAGTTAAATCGCTTCATATAAATCACCTTGCCTAGTTTGCCTCACATTCGCCATGTAAATGCGCCACTGAAGCGGATTAGAGCTGATTCGCTTCATATGGGCTTGCTTTATGTATACCGGGTCGCGAGGTGGTTTATGTGAAGCGATTCAGCTGGTTCCCGGACGGCGATAGTGTAAAATAGCAGTGCTCACCGGCTACAGGCTCAGCTGTAACTATCGCTGGTGCCCGGCAGTGTTAGGGACTGATTAGGCCGAAATCTATTGAAAGCGATCATATTTAACAGAATTACATACTCAAATAATGAAAATTAATTAAATTAACCCTAAATTCCAAGCGATATTAACGTAGCCGCTACATTGGTGTCATTATTCATATTGTGAATCGACATATGTAAACTAAACAAATAGGAGTACTCGCTGGCTACAGGCTCCCCACTAAGGCTGCTGGTTCCCGGCGCCGACACACTTTCAAACTCGGTCCGTGTAAACGCGCCACTACATCGCTTCATATAAATCGATTTGCCTAATTCGCTTCACAATTGCCCGTATAAACACGGCTTAAAACCCATATCGTGCAATAAACACTGATATCTTCCACTCTACTGGACGCGGTGGCCTAATGGATAGAGCACCGGTTTCCCGTTCAGAAGATCTGGGGTTTGCGTCCTAGCTGAGTCAAACCAATAACTTATCAAACTGATACTTGTCACTGCCGAGCTTGTAACTCGGCATTAATAGGACAGGACAAGGACTGGTTGGCTCAGTGTCAGGATAATGTGACTGCATGGGATATTGGGCCATGGTGCCAGCAGCCTAGTTTCCCAATGGGGCAGTGCTATAAAGTCGCCATGAGTGTGCACTGTCACAAGTCGGTACTCGTCCAGGTATGACTGCCGCGGGGTGATGAAAATTGGAAATATTCTGCCTAGAGCGGGATTCGAACTCATATCCCTTGCATTCCGAGCCAGTGTGCTAATCATTACACCACCTAGGCTCCCTGATGCCACCACCCTAACCACCCTAACCACCCTATCCACACCCACCTGTCTACGTGGTTCCTTGCCTGAGAGGCCAGCGCAGCCCACTACATGATGTTAGATGTTGCTAGGACGTAAAACAACAATAACCAATATCTTCCGCCCCTTCTGGCCTATATGTATTTAAATATGAGTGTTGGGGGACTGACTACCCGCGCCGTCCTGATATGACCTTAGGTGTTGCTAGGACGTAAAACAACAACAAACAAACAAGATTACCCGCACCCACCTATTTCCAAGGTTCAGGATCTGGTTAGGCCAGTTAGCGTTGGGCTATTGTGGGAAGAGGTCGAGTCTGCTATTTCTAGGTTGAACCAGATTGTAGCAGAATTCATCCTAAACAAAATATATATTTATAGAATAGTCGACAATACCAAATTGTCTTCCAACTCCACATACCAATGTGGGATTTAAAGTTGCATAATCCAATGTAAGTGTCCTCGGGGGTGATGAAAATGTGGAAATTTTGCGCCGAGAGCAGGCTTCGAGACATGTAGATAAAAGATTCAGCCAGTACTTGTGGTACACAGGTGAACGACAACGTAGTCTAAATACGGGCGAAAATAGCTTTAGTATGGAACATGAAATAGAAACTGTGGTTCCATGATCAAATGGCTACATATATTGGCACAGATTTGGTGAAATGGGAGAGAATGCAAAAAGACAAGATGGCGGCCAGAGAACGCCGTCAATTTCACTTTTAAATTGCATTAAAGTATATGTTTTATTATATTTTCCAACTCAAAAGTAGCGTGGAAATATTAAGACACCTACAAAGAATAAAGGTTGCTTCTTAGATTGTGAAATTAGGCTCTCATTTCATTAACCTGCTTTTTCGACCGTTTTTATATAAGGCTGGTATTCACCCGTGTACTGCGAGTACCGGGTGAATCCTTTATCTATGAGACATGGTGCTAGTACCATTGCTCAGATGTATGTCCAATGGCAGAACATTAAGATAACAGCGCCACTGAACCATGGTTTTATATATTCTTCAACATTCAGTGCCCAGACATAATAATTGGGTTGATATCTGACCATACACCTTGTTAACTGCCACTTGCAGCCCCCAATAAGGTATATCTGAAAAAAAACCAAGAGCACAAACTCATTCTCGTTGTTTCCTAGCCTGGCTCTCGGCATTAATAGGATATGGCAAGGACTGGTTGGCTCATTGTCCGGATAATGTCACTGAATGGGATATCAGGTCATGGCGCTGACAGCCTGATTTCCTAGTAGGACAGCACTATAAAGTTGCCATGAGTGTGCACTGTCACAAGTCGGTACCCGTCCTGTTATGACCTTAGATGTTGCCAGGATGTAAAACTCCAAAAACCAACGAACCCAAACTTATTCTTTAGCTATAAACTGAGCAAGGCTTTTAAATGTGGGATAAAGACCACTAAGCCTTCTGGCCACTAATTGACAATTATTACATTTATTGATTAAGTGGCGGAAATTTCAATCGTGGACTTTTCCAATTCCCACTGCCAACTATCAGGCTATGTCACCACTGACAATTACAGATGTCTAAGACCAGGAGGAATGTCGGAATGAGTTGAACATCCGTCTCCCGTTTCGGTGCATTGTGGGATTCGAACCCACGTGTTCGAACCATGGTCGAGTCAAACTAATGACTTAAAAATGTATATTTGTCGCTTCCTAGCCTGGTGCTCAGGCATTATTAGGATAGGGCAAGGACTGGTTGACTCATTGTCCAGATAATGTGACTGAGTGGGATATCAGGTCATGGTGCTTGTGGCCTGATTTCCCAGTGGGACAGCACCAACTAAATGTTTAAGTCATTACTTTGATTCCGGCAGGGTTTGAATCCCACAGCGTCAAATTCCATCACTTGCCAAACGCGAATTGGGTACTGAACTCATTTTAAAATTGATTTCTTATGTTCTTGCGTCACCTACTTGGTACTTCCGGCCAGGACGACCTCTGGGTACAGGAATAAAAAACTTTCCCATTAATTCAGATTAATATAATGCAGCTGATAGATAAAATCGTGCGGTGGAATTGCCACAACTATGTCACCTGTTTACGTGGGAGTCTCCCTGGTTGGCACGCGGGTGCAGATAGGTCCACCGCCCCGCCACTAGGTGCAACCACTTGGTGCAACCCCTAGGTGTCACCACTAGATGTCACAACTAGGTCCAATCACTAGGTCCAACCACTAGGTGTCCACTAGGTGCAACTACTATATGTCACCACTAGGTGTCACAATTAGGTATCACCACTAGGTGAAACCACTAGATGTCACCACTAGGTCCAAACACTATGCATAACCACTAGGTGAAACCACTAGATGTCACCACTAGGTGCAACTATTAGGTGGAACCACTAGGTTAAACCACTAGATGTCACTACCAGGTGCAACCACTAGGTGTCACCACTAGGTGCACCCACTAGGCATCACCACTAGGTGCAACCATAAGATGGCATCACTAGGTACCATCACTAGGTACCATCACTATGTACCATCACTATGTACCATCACTAGGTGCCATCACTAGGTGTCACCACGACTAGATGCAACCACTAGGTGTTGCCACTAGGTGCAATCACTAGGTGTCATCACTAAGTCCAACCATTAGGTGTCACCATGAGGTGCAACCACTAGGTGTCGCAACAAGGTGCAACCACTAGGTGTCGCCACTAGGTGCAACCACTAGGTGTCCACACTAGGTATCTTGCCAAACTCGCCTGACTTTCCTTTGGCTGAAAAGCGATCGGCCTCCCGATGCTTGAAGCTCCATGTAGGAACCGTGGCGCCATCATCGGCGAACGGTGGAACTAATTCCCGCCCATCAAGTCGGCTTCAATGTCCAGATAATGTGACTGAGTGCGATATCAGGTCCTGGTGCTGGCGGCCTGGTCTCCCAGTGTGGCAGCACTATGAAGTCACCATGAGTGAGCACTGTCACAAGTCGGTACCCGTCCTGATATGACCTTAGATGTTGGTAGGATGTAAAACAACTAACAAACAAATTATCAGGATAATTAATGTAACTGAGTAGGCTAATATTGTGTCACCGCACCATGGTGGCTTTATCTCCCAGTGGGGCAGCACTAGAAAACTGCCATGAGTGCGCACTGTCACAAGTCGGTACCCGTCCTGATTACCCTTAGATGTTGCCATCCTCTAAACCCCAAACAAACAAACTAATCCCGTGAGGGAGGACATGATTCGAACCCCGCAGAGTCAAATCAATGACTTATAACATGGATACTTGTCACCTCCTAGCCTGGCACTTAGCATTATTAGGATAGGGCAATGACTGATTACCTCGGTATCAGGATAATGTGACTGAGCGGAATATCGAGTCATGGTGCCGGCAGTCTGGTCTCCAACGGAGAGGCAGCACTGTGAAGTCATAGTGAGTGTGCATTGTCACAACTTGGCATGTTGATATGATCTTAGATGTTGCTAGGATGTAAAGCTCCAACAAACAAACAAGCAGGTCACGTGGCAGCTTTTTATTGTTTTCTGTCATGATTCACTGTCAATCGAACCGTGTCGGTGCTCGGCGGATTGCAGCATCTATCAAGATGAAATTTGGAAGAATCGGGAAAAAAATCAATTAAATATCGATTTTAGAATAATTCATAGAACGGTGTTAAAGGGTGTACTAATAGCAACCATACATAAATGACTCAAACTAACTGATGTGGGACAAGCCCCGGTTACACCTCACCGGACTGAGTACCGGACACCACCGGACAAAGAATTTTCTAGTCCGGTGGTGTTCGGTATAAAAATTTGTCGAAACGGGTCAAAGGCCGCCGGACGAAGCGAACGCTAAATGGACAAGGAACGTACATTAACAAATAACCAACAGACGAGAAGCGGACGAAAACCGGACTGCAACCGAATGTCAAACGGATGGGCTGAACACCAAACGGACACATACCGGACTGATCACGGACACGCCGAAAACATATACTGACCGAATTCCCGCAGCACCGTCAACGGACTCTGCAGGAAGCAAACCAGTGACATAACAGATGGGTACCGGACATCAACCGGACAAAACAGACAAAACGGACTTAAACTGGACACCAACCGTACACGTCAGTCCAGCGGCGTCCGGTATAAGTTTTGTGCATGTGCCGGACACCGCTGGACACCACCGGCTATAGAATGGACACGCCGGATGCCTCCCGTATATCAACCGTACATTACCGTACTTCAGCGGACAGTGTCTGGTTTCTGTCCGGTTCCACAATCCGGTGAGGTGTGACTGGGGCTTTAAGCATACCGGACGAAGCAGCTGCCCGTCCTGATATGACCTTAGATGTTGCCAGGACATAAAACTCCAATAACCAACCAACTGAAGCGGCTGGATCGGTAAGAGTGCAAGGTTGACGTTATGAATCCCGGCCCCGAGTCAAACCAACGACTTACAAAATCGGTACTTGTCACGACCTAGTCTGGTGCTCGGGATTAATAGGATAGGGCAAGGCATGGTTAGCTCAGTATCAGGATAATGTGACTGTGTGGGATATTGGGTCATGGTGCCAGCTGTCTGGTTTCCCAGTTGAGCAACACTATAAACTCACCATGAGTGCACACCGTCAGAAGTCGGTACCAGTCCTGGTATGACCTTCGATGTTGCTATGACGTAAAACCCCAAGAAACTGCTGTGGCAGTATCCAGTGTTGGACACACTGGACGGGATGGTCCAGTGGGTATGGGCGCCCACTTCAAGCGCGGTAGGTCATGGGATTAAGGCCCAACTAAGTCGAAGCAAATACCTATCAATCTGTTTATTTGTCACTAGCTAGCCTGGTGATGATGATGATGAGCTAGTTTGGTGATCGGCATTACTAGGATAGGGAACCAACTGGTTGGCTAGGTATCAGGAAAATGTGACTGAGCGGGATATCAGGCCACGGTGATAGTGACACTGTTTCCCAACTAAAAAGCCGCTGTCATTGAAATAAGCAACAACTGCTAGTTTTGTTGTAGCTCCAGATGTTGTTAGGTTGTAAAACCACAATAAGGATATCGAATTATCAATGTAGAAAAAACATGGTTGTTTGTAATAGCAAACTTCAGCAAACAAACTCCCTACAGTGGTTTAAAGTTGCAGTCTGTTGGTGGTGAATTTTAATCATATTTTTTTGATAGATATTTTAGGGTAATGTGTAGAAACTATTCGATCTTAGGTCAGGGTAACTACTAGATAAAAAATTCACCCGGTACTTGTAGTACACGGGTGAAGACCAGCCTTATATAAAAACGGTCGAAAATCGGGCTAATGAACTGAGTCTTTTATGAGAGCCTAATTTCACAATGTAAGAAGCAATATTTATTCTTTGTAGATGTCTTCATATTTACCCCGCTAGCTTTGAGTTGAAAAATATAATAAAATAGCTAGTTTAATATGATTTTAAATTGAAATCGACGGCTTTCTATGGCTGCCATCTTGGATTTTTGCATTCTCTCCCATTTCACCAAATCTGTGCCAATATATGTAGCGATTTGATCATGGAACCACAGTTTCTACTTCATGTTGCATACTAAAGCTATTTTCGCTCGTATTTAGACTACGTTGTCGTTCACCCCTGTACTGGAAGTACGGGGTGAATCTTTTATCTAGGTAACTACATGAAAATTAGCTAAATTTGAAGATGCAGTAAAACCTCTCTAAATCGACCGTCCATGGGACCGACACTAAGTGGTCCATTTAGGGAGGTGGTTGGTTTAGGGAGTTAGAATAGGATTACAAATGGTATTGTTGGGACCCAAATAAAGCGATTGATAGTGGTCGATCTGTGTAGGTGATTGGATAGGGAGATTTTACTGTACAGTAAAACCTTTCTAAATCGACTGACCATGGTGCCGACATTAAATGGTCCATTTAGTGAGGTAGTCGGTTTAGGGAGTTTTTTTATCGTTGCAATGGTATTTATTGTATAGGCAATCGTTTGGGACCCAAATAAAGTGATCGGTATAGTGGAGTGGTCGATCTCTGGAGGTGGTCGGTTAGAGAGGTTTTAGTATAGTTGAACTGCAAGTGGAGAGGACGCCATGGCCGACTGGGTAGAGTGCAGGCTTCTTGTGCGGAAGGTCGGGTGTTAAAAAAATGCTTAGCTCAAACCAATGACTTACAAAATTGATACTTGTCACTACCTAGCCTGGTCCGTCCTGATATGACCTTAGATGTTGCTAGGACGTAAAACAACAACAAACAAACAAACCTAGCCTGGTGCTCGCCATTACTGGAATAGAGCAGGGACTGGCTAGCTCAGTATCAGGATAATTTGACTGACTGTGTGGGAAATCGGGCCATATGGTGCCAGTGGCCTGGTCTCCCAGTGGGGCAGCACTAGAGAGTCACCAGTCACAAGTCAGTACCTATCTTGCTATGACCGTAGATGTTGCTAGGATGTAAACCCCAAACAAACAAGCAAACTGAAATGCAAGCCTGCAAAATAATTCGTGTGGGAACACCTGGGCTGCATTCAGGCTGCGTCTCGGAGACGTCTCGGAGACGTCTCCTATTTCAGACAGGAGATGAAAAACACCTAAAAAATGGCTGTCGTATTCAGTGGTTTCAGTCAATCAGAGCATAGCTTTTCCATTGCCAATTGCCACCACATATGGGGGGGCAGCCATTTTCGGGGCGACAAACTGCTTATGCAGTTCAGACTAGCGTGACGTCAGGGGCATCGCGGAGACGTCTCGGAGACGCACCGTGAATGCGGCCCAGTTAGAGCCAAGTGCAGTACAAAATGCTACATTATTTAGCATGAACACGACACAGTGGAAGCCAACTCCCTGCCACATCGGACGGCCTTCGGTGGTGCCGATACAGTGCTGCAGATTTGCAGCCTTCAGTGCGCCAACTCGACTACTCGCCAAAACAACAATTACATTATCTAGGTCATGCTGCCATCCCTTGATTGGTTGATTGATTGTTGGAGTTTTATGTCCTGGCAACATATGAAGTCATATCAGGACAAGTACCAACTTGTGACAGTGCACACTCATGGCAACTTGATAGTGCTGCCCCACTGGGGGACCAGGCCACCAGTACCATGACCTGATACCCTACTCAGTCACATTATCCTGACACTGAGCCATGTCCTAATAATCCCAAGTGCCTGACTAGGAAGCGACAAGATAGTTCAATCTTTTAAGTCATCGGTTTGACTCGACCGGGAACCGAACTCCTGCCCTGGTCTCCCACACGCGAGGCCCGCGCTGGACCGATTCGTCCACGGCGCCCGGTAGAGTTGACCGCAACCTGGAAAAAGCGCGACTGGGTTTACAACTTGCTGACTGCATCTATATCCGTATGTTGCTACACCACGTGACCGTCATCAGTCACGGATCGGTGATTGGCGGGCGGTGGCGTCGATATATACACGCATGCGCACAGTGTGGCTGTTCCCGAGGGACTTGGTTAGAGTTAACAAAAGACAGGTTAGTGCCAGCCAGACGAACAGCTGGGCACTTACGTACATAAACAGGAATATGTGTCTCCAGCACTATCAGTAACACCACTATCACCGCTAAAGCTAAGATTCCTTACACGCGGTATGCGGCATGCGGAATCAGAATGCGAATTCGGCAAAAAATCGAAACGCCTTGAACTCAATGGGCTACAACCCTTACATGCGGTATGCGAATGCGAATGCGAATGCGAATGCGAATGCGAATGCGACAACTCGATCGGTCCCTGTAGCGATCGGTCCGGCATGCGGCATGCGACACGGGGGTGCGAATAGAAAAGCATCAGTCGCATTTGTCCATTGATATAAGGCTGGAGGAGGCGACTGATAATTACGGACAGCCGGGACAAGGTGGTGCGAATAGAAAAGCATCAGTCGCATTTGTCCATTGATATAAGGCTGGAGGAGGCGACTGATAGTCTTTAGCCCTGTATCTACACCAATGGGACGGTCCTAACATGGCTCAGTTTAGCTTGCTCCGAGGGATGTTAGGACCGTCCCAGATTTTGTTGACCGAAAAGGACGGTCCTAACATGGCTCAGTTTAGGATGTTAGGACCGTCCCAATCGGTCATATAGAGTGCAGTAGTGGTGGTGGTGGGGGTTCGGGTTGGTAAAAATGCTACCAGAGCCACAAAAATATGAATACTTATCTATAATTTGGTAATTATAAAGGTAGGAACCTCCATGTGGAGTATCAAGAGTTACATGGATATACATGCCATATTAGGCCATATACAGTGCAGTATGGAGTATACTTGTTTATTTTTATTTTTTAAATATAGCCAGTCATGTGCCGTCTGCCGCATGCCGCATACCGTGTAGAAGGAATCTTCCCATTCGCATACCGCATGCCGCATGCCGCATGCTGCATGCCGCATACCGCGTAGAAGGAATCTCAGCTTTACACGGCTATCACCGTTAACACCGCTAACACCGCTATCACCACTAACACCGCTAACACCGCTTAACACCGCTATCACCGCAAACACTGCTAACACTGCTAACACTGCTATCACCGCTATCACCGCTAACACCGCTATCACCGCAAACACCGCTATCACCGCAAACACCGCTATCACCGCTAACACCGCTAACACCGCTAACACCGCTAACACCGCTAACACCGCTAACACCGCTAACACCGCTAACACCGCTAACACCGCTAACACCGCTAACACCGCTATCAGTATCACCGCTAACACCGCTAACACTGCTAACACCGCTATCACTGATAACACCGCTAACACCGCTTAACACCACTATCACCGCTAACACTGCTAACACCGCTATCACCACTAACACTGCTAACACCATCAACACCACTAACACCGCTATCCCCGCTAACACCACTAACACCGCTAACACCACTAACACCGCTCTCACCGCTAACACCACTATCACTGCTAACACCGCTAACACCGCTGTCACCGCTGTCACCGCTGTCACCACTGTCACCGCTGTCACCTCTGTCACCGCTGTCACAGCTGTCACCGCTGTCACCGCTGTCACTGCTGTCACTGCTGTTACCGCTGTCACCACTGTCACTGCTGTCACTGCTACCACCGCTAACACCGCTAACACCGCTAACACCGCTAACACCGCTAACACCGCTGTCACCGCTGTCACCGCTGTCACCGCTGTCACCGCTGTCACCGCTGTCACCTCTGTCACCGCTGTCACTGCTGTCACCACTGTCACCGCTGTCACCGCTGTCACCGATGTCACTGCTGTCACCGCTGTCACCGCTGTCACCACTGTCACCACAGTCACCACTGTCACCACAGTCACCACTGTCACCAGTAACACCATTATCACGACTAACACCACGAACACCACCACCGCCACCATCACCACTATCACCACTATCAACACTGTCACTAAGGGCAGCACTGTCACTAGTGTCACCACTAACTCTACCATCACCACTATCGCCACTATCACCAGTATCACCACTGCCACCACTATCACCACTATCACCACTATCACTACTAACACCACTGTCACCACTGTCACCACTGTCACCACTGTCACCACTATCACTAGTAACACCACTATCACCACTATCGCCACTAGCACCACTAAGACCACTATCACCACTGCCACCACTGTCACCACTATCACCACTGTCACCACTGTCACCACTGTCACCACTGTCACCACTGTCACTACTTACACCACTGTCACCACTGTCACCACTGTCAACACTAACACCAGTAACACCACTGTCACTACTGTCACCACTATCACCACCATCACCATCATCACCACTATCACCTCTATCACCACTATCACCACTATCACCACTATCACCACTATCACCACTATCACCACTATCACCACTACCAACCACTATCACCACTGTCACCACTATCACCACGACCACCACCACGAGTACCACTATCACCACTATCACCACTACTTTACCACTGTCATCACTACCACCACAAGCAGTACCACCATCACCACCACCACACCACCACACCACCACAGTAGTACTACCACACCACCACTATCACAACCACCACCAGTACCACCAGCACACACCACCACACACCACCACACATCACCACACCACCAGCATACACCACCACACCACCAGCATACACCACCACACCGCCAGCATACACCACCACACACCACCACACACACCGCCACAAATACCACACACACACCACCACACACACCACACACCAGACACACGCCACACGCCCCACGCCACATGCCCCACGCCACGCACCACGCACCACGCACCACGCACCACGCACCACGCACCACGCACCACGCACCACGCACCACGCACCACGCACCACGCACCACGCACCACGCACCACGCACCACGCACCACGCACCACGCACCACGCACCACGCACCACGCACCACGCCCACCACGCACCACCGCACACCCACCACCCACGCACCACGCACCACGCACCACGCACCACGCACCACGCAACCACGCACCACGCACCACGCAACCACGCACCACGCACCACGCACCACGCACTCACGCACCACGCACCACGCACCACGCACCACGCACCACGCACCACGCACCACGCACCACGCACCACGCACCACCAGAACTACCACAACCACCACCACAACCACCACCACAATCACAATGACCAGCACACTTCCTACCTGCCAAAACCACCATACCCCTATAATTAGACACTGCCTTGATCTTCACGTCCACTAACCCCCTTACCTACCCCCCCCCCTCCCCGCCCCCACCTTCCTTCTCCCCCCTCCCTAACCCCCTCCACACCTTCACCTGTACCCCCAACTGTCACCCCCACCTCCCACTGCTCCCAAAGTCTGGCCCCAGTCAGTTTGACTGACCCGCACCCCCCCCCCCCCCCCTCCCGCACCCCCAACTCGTAGATCACGACCCTCAAGCGCAACGTCAAGATCTTGAACGACAGGGCCGGAGCCAGGATTTCGAACATTCCAGTGAGGGTATATGTATCCTGATATGAACTGAGTTCACCTTTTCTCGCTTAGATTTGTGAATTAGCAGGGAGAGTTTCAAATGCGGAAAATAGGCCTTTTTCATTCCAAGCACCAGGCCAAGTAGTTTTGTTGTTATTTTGCTGTAGTTGTTGTTGTTTTTTGTTGTTTTTGTTCTGCTGTTGTTTTTGTTGTTGCCATGACCTGATTTCCCACTCAATCACATTATCCTGACACTGAGCTAACCAGTCCATGTCCTATCCTATTTAATGCCGAGCACCAGGCTAGGTAGCGCCAGTATCAATTTTGTACGTCATTGGTTTGACTCGACTGAAATTCAAATGCCTGAGCCTGACCTTCTTTCTGCATGGACCAGACGGGGTGGCCGAATGAGTAGAGCGTCCGTCTCCTGTTTTGGGAGATCGGGAGATCCGAACCTATGACTTTGTGGATTCAAATCCTGGTTGAGTCAAACAATTGACTTAAAAATTGATACTTGTCACTTCCTAGCCTGGCGCTCAGCATTATTAGGATAGGGCAAGGACTGGTTGGCTCAGTGTCAGGATAATGTGACTGAGTGGGATATCAGGTCATGGTGCTGGCGGCCTGGTTTCCCAGTGGAGCAGCACTATAAAGTCACCATGAGTGCGCACTGTAACAAGTCGGTACCCATCCTGATATAACCTTAGATGTTGAAAAGACCAAAGCTGAGTAGCTGCTGCAGCAGTCTGCCGATGAGAAAAATTTGGCGTACAGAGCTCGATTTTCACTGCAGAAGCCCGAGCAGTCCTTCTCGTGTTGGAGTCTATCGAGGTATCCAACCACACTAACTATGTTATATACAGTGATTCGTTCTCTTGCCTCCTGGCTGTTGCTGGACTGAAAACGAATCACCCTAGCAACGGTCATTTATAAATTGAACCAACTGACAACGGATGGGTATGACATCCACCTGTGCTGGGTGCCTGGCCATGCTGGCATACAAGGAAACGAACGAGCTGATCAGGCTGTGAAGAAGGCCCTGAACTGTGATCTTAAACCGTGTCTGATCCCTCACTCTGATCTGAAACCACTAATAGCCACCCACATAAAATCCAAATGGCAACATGAGTGGGATGAAAACATTAATAAACTTAAAGAAATTGAACCATCTGTGGGAAAGCCACCACAGACTCATGCGGGAGGTCGGCGGGACCAAGTGGTCCTTAGCCGCTGCCGTATTGGCCACTCGTGGCTTACACATGCTTTTCTGCTCAAGGGGGAACCTCCCCCTGAATGTATTGGGTGTCAGTCCCCGCTGACACTCAAACACATTTTACTAAGTTGCGTTGATTTTTTGGCCCTGCGCCAACAGTTCTACACTGCAGACAGTATGCATGACCTTTTTACTAAGGTAAAACAGGAAAACATTTTAGCCTTTTTGAGGGCAGCTGGACTGTACCACCTCATATAGTTTACTAAATAAATTCTATCAATTATTAATAAAACTTTTCTTTTTCTATGGGAATTTGTTTCCCTTGACCACAAATATATGATTGTGAGCTTTCTAATTTAATGAGTGTCTATTGGCACATAATTGATTGTCTGCTTTTACATGTAAAAGCGATGGTTTTAACAAAAAACAAACATTTCTCACCCTGAATATGGCCTATGCTGCCGATACGGCATAAAGCAACCACCAATCAATCAATCAATCAGATGTTGCGAGGATGTAAAACAACAAGAAAACAATCCTTCTTCATGGTAAGCCTGCAGTCAAGGGAACGGGACGTAGCTCAGGCGGTAGTTTGTCCAACTGTGAAGGTGTGGGTCATCCTTTCGATCCTGCTCAGTGGACCCATTTGCACTTTGGGCGATTTTCCATTCCAAGCAGTGGTCCACAACCAGTTCATCAAAGGCTGTGGTATGTGTTGTCCTGTCCATTGGAAAGTGCATATCAAAGACCCCTTGCTGCTTGTTTGAAAGAGTAGCTTACGTGGCGTCGGTGGATTTCCTCCAAAGAAATATGTCAGAATGTCCATATGTTTGATGTCCAATAGCCAATGATAATAATCAATGTGCTCTAGAGGCGTCGCTGAATAAAACAAACAAACAAAAAAGGTATGCACTTTTACCGCATCCGATCCAGGCTAGACGTATACATTTGTAGGTCGTGGGTTTGACTTCATGACAGGTTAGAAGGAGAGTAGGCACTTAATTCATTCTACCATCCCATAATAACAAGGTACTAACTTGTGGTAGTGCATACTCATTGCTTTATAGTGCTGCTTCACTCTCTACTATGTTGTACTATCACACCATAGCAAAATATCCCATTAAGTCACAACTATCCTGACACTGGGCCAAACAGCCCCTGTCCTATCCTGGTAATGCTGAGTTTCAGGTGAAAGTGTGACCCATATCAAATGTGTGACTGAATGGGATATCGGGTATTAGTGCGGCCGGCACGGTCTCCAAATGGGGCAGCACTAAAACGCCCCCCTCAGCGCCCACTGTCGCAAGTCGGTACCGGTCCTGATATCAACTTAGATGTTGCCAGGACGTGAAACTCCAACAATCAATTGATCAGTTTAAGCTCACTGCTGAGACAGTACGTCTCACTTTATGGTTATTGGAACTATTTGGGGGGGGGGGATTGGAAATATTGGTCCTAGAGCAGGATTCGAACCCATACCTCCTGCCATTCCGGGGCCAATGTGCTTAACCATTACACGATCTATGAACAGGACGGAAATCAAAGTAAAAGAACAGGATAAAGTAAAATCACAAAACGTTTTATCTCGTGCAGAACTTTTAAATATAAAGCCCCTCTCTCAAAGGTGTGACTTATTTATTAGTTAGAAAGTGAAAGTTTCCGTTGAATAAACATTCTTCAAATAAAATTGCTTTAAATCACCTTAAAAAGGAAATTTTACTTGGAGCGTAGTTGCACTGAGTAGACTAGAGAATTCGTTATTCTGTTAAATAAAATATTAACATAGTACACTAAATACTGGTAGGTTCTTAAATGAACCAGACGGGATGACTAAGTCGCTTCTCCTGGCCACATCAAATCAATGACTTAAAAATAATTATACTTGTCGTTACCTAGCTGGATGTTCGCCAATACTAGGATGGACGAGGGAAATGCGCAGTGGAATGAGGAAGACCAATTGGCTGCGAATGAAATTTCCCTTGCTTAATCAAGAATTGCATTCACAAAAATATTTGAAAATCAATTAATTATAATTTTAAAATTAGTAACAATTCTGTGGTTAGGGTGCCTGCTTCCTGTGAGATATCATGAGTTCGAGGCCAGGTTAGGCCAAGCCAAAAGGTTACAGGAACCTTCAGCCTTGCCCATGGTATTACTACATAGGGTGCGGACTGGTTGGCAGAGTGTATCAGTGACTGAGTGGGTTATCAGGGCATTAAGTTGGACATATAATAGTAGACTTAAACAATTTGGAGAGAGGCAGGCCAGACACCGACTGGACCATTCCATTACCAGACGGGGGTGGAGGGTTGGTGGCCACTGGACGCTCCCTGTTGTTATGGGTGATAATGGGGGATTGTTACTATACATATATGTCCATGCATGTATGGGTAACTCTCCTGAAAAGTGGTCAGCATGGGATGGGATTTTAAAACATCAATAAAAAAACATCCTACTTATTTTTGTCCTTATACAGATTTCATGTAAGAAATAAGGGAAATAAAATAAACCACATGCAACTTTGGTCTTTTTAGTTATGAACTATTTTTTTAAACAAAAAAACCCTATTTTACAGTCAGCCATTTGTAACATGACATATGGGACATGGTTGGATCCTTACTAACATCTTGCATTGCATTGATATATCAAACAAAACAGTTCCCAAATCAGCAGGAAGTATTTATTAATGTGTATGCATGTTTACATGTTTACATTTAAAAAATATTTATTTGATGTCCTCAGAAATAATATTACAAATTTCCATCACAGATGTAACCAGTGGTGTCTGGATTCCACACAAATAGTGTACACTAATTATTCAGTGAATAAAGCATAGCTGGGAATTACTTTTTTTTTTATCAATATAAGCACTATATATTTATGTATATTATGCCATGATTAATATGCTTCTCAGTATGAAATTATTTAATTCTACTTAGATTTTTATTAAGCAGACTGTGAAGTGTCCTAAGCATGTGCTACATCTGAGCAATACATGTGGTACTGCCATATGACATAGCTTAATCATGGACTACACCATTATCTTTTATCTCATCAATTCATATTTTACATAAATGTAAAGGGGAGATTTCCAGCTTTCATCTGCAACCAAAAAATATAAAAAATTCAAATATTAGATTTTAACTCTCCATGTGACAGCTCTGGCCAGTCTTCTGGCCATATGTATTCGATGTATAATCTATTATGCGAGTATAGAGGTATGGAAGGAAATATTACTTATTATTATTGTTGGTACACTCCGTAAGATGCAAAACTGTACCGGTGGCGCCATCTCGGCCCACCTCGCCTCTACCGGATGTTGACCAGCGTCAGACACACTGGAGGATTTTGTTTATATGTATATAATGTATATATATATATATACATATATCTATATATAGGCCTATATATAACTCAGTTATAATGTATATATTGACAGTCCGCTTGTGTTTGTTAAATGCGTACTCATATATATATATATATATATATTTGCAGTTTATATTAGCTGTATATATATATATATATAAATATATATATATTTATATATATATATATAAATATATTTACAAATATATATATTTATATATATATATATATTTATAGAGAGAGAGAGATATATATAAGTACATATACCGTAGGCCTCCCATGGAGTTTTACGTCCTGGTAACATCTAAGGTCATATCAGGACGGATTGCGACTTGTGACAGTGCGCACTCATGGCAACTTTATAATGCTGCCCCACTGGTAGACCAGTCCACTGGCACCATGACCCAACATCTCACACAATCAAGATTGACCAGCTAAGGATAGAGACCTGAGTCAGGATTTGATGTCTTCACAATATCGGAAACATGGCTCAACAGTCACATGGAAGATAGACTAACTAGCGTACCAGGCTAGCAATTTATGACAGCCGACAGAAAAACTAAGTGGCCAGATGGTCAAACCAAACAAGGAGGTGGACTGGGAATTTATTTTTAAAATTAGCTGCATACTGATACATCAAAATATGAGGACCTTAATCTCTCCAACTGCAACATCGAACTACAATGGGCAATTGTAATCAGACCTCACACCAAGAGTATACTCATCGGCAACATATATAGGCCTCCAGATGGCAATCTAAATGAAGGAATTGACCTACTAAACGAATCCATGAGACAAATAACCGACATGGACAAATATGAGAAATTCATACTAGGAGACTTTAATGTGGATTACAATGAGAAGAAACAGACTCTGTGGGGAACAATGAAACAATTTGCTGCAGATCATGAGCTCTAGCAAATGATACATAAACCAACCAGGATAACCAGAACCTCTGACAAAACAATATTCCTAGAATGCACCAATATTAAGCACTGTACTAATGCAGGAGTTATCAATTATAATATAAGTGACCACAAACCAATATACATACTAAAAAAGAAGATAAGGAATGACAAGAGATCTGCCACCTACTGGGGATGCTCATACCGAAACTGTGATCAGAGAGAATTGGAAAACTCACTGCAGGAATTCAACCAAAGAGAGCTCCTAGTGGAACAAGAGCCAAACAAATGCTGGGAAATGCTTAACACAACAATAACAAAAGTAGCTGACATGCACTGTCCCCTAGTAGAGCTCACTATTAAAACTAACACGGCTGGATACCTTAATGATGAACTAACAGAACTACAACAAGACAGAGACTACTTCAGACACAAATTTGAAATATCAAAAGACCCTGGTAATGAGTTCATAGCCAAATGTATGACCAGGAAAACAAGAAATGAAGTCAGAACAGCCAAAGCAAGATTCCTCCAAGACCAACTAGAGAAACATCGAAACAATGCCAAAAAATGCTGCCATTTACTCAAACAGATTGAACCAACAAACCAGACCAAAATTAGTAACCTTTCCAATGAAGAATCTGGCAACATGATAACTGATAACTTACTTACTGAAGAAATCAATAACTATTTCATCGAGATAGGAAAAAGGTTAGCCAGTAAATTTAACCGAGTAACAGCCCAACAAAAATGTTACCAAGCCAAACTAAATAACCACAACTATGAGTAGATCTCCAAGAAACATCTTGTGATGAAATCCTAGACAGAACAAATCAAATATCATCCTATAAATCGTCTGGTATAAAAGACATCAGTACTGCCCTGATAAAGAAGGCAATATCAACATTAATTAGGGAATTCACACATATGTACAACTTAATAATTAAAACAGGCATCTTCCCTGATGCATGGAAAGTAGCTACATTCACCCCAATCGCCGGGACCAATAACCCAAGATACTGCAGTGAACAGCAACCAATTTCAATCCTCCCACTTCCAGGAAAAATTATTGAACAGATTATACATGACCAAGTTAAAGCATTCCTTGAATCATCCAACTATCTGACCTACCAGCAAAATGGATTTAGGAAAAACAAATCCACAACAGGGGTTCTGGCATATCTACTGGATGAACTTTTGGGCAACATGGATAAAGCTGAACTAACAATCACTGTCTTCCTTGATTTTATGCAATTGACCGCGAGATCCTGATGCAGAAAGTAGCAAGAGCTGGATTAGGCAACAAAGCATATAATTTCTTCACAAATTATCTTAAGAACAGGATGCAGTGCACAAAACTAAACAACAATGAGACCAACACCTGTATGGTCAAGATCGGGGTGCCACAGGGCTCCACCCTAGGACCCCTGCTATTCCTAATCTTTATTAATGACCTACCACTGGTATCTGAAAGAGCAACATTTACATTATTTGCTGATGATGCAGCACTGACAGTACACGATAGAGATCTTGTGGCAGCTGCAGCCCAGACAGACATGGTGCTAGACAAGGTGAATACATGGTGCCATGAAAACAAACTAACAGTAAATAGTGCCAAGACAGTATGTGATCTATGGGACAAAAATGAGAAAAACAAGAGCCCCTCAAATCCAACTACAAATGGGTGGAACCTTACTTCATGAAGTAGACTCCTATAAATACCTGGGCACAACTCTTGACTCTGCTCCTGTACAAGACTACAATATTGCCTGTTTGAGATTACAATGACATCATATATGAGCTCTTAACAAAACAACAAAATATCAAACTGCAAAGAATTCAGAACCGAGCACTGAGAACAGTTTACCAAGCAAGATACTAATTGTGGCTGAACTGCACAAGGAAGCCAAATTGGATACTCTCTCAGAACGAAGGGACCTACACCTGATAGCACTAATGCACAAAGTTATGTGCAAAAGACGAAAAATTCATTGACTGCACAAATAGAATAACAAGTAGAGGAGCCTCCACTCTGCTCAATGTACCACACCCTTCAACAAATAAATATATTGGAGCACCAATCTACAAAGGTAGTGTCATGTAGAATGACCTCCCCATCAGAGTCAGAGAAACATAAACAATACTTGGCTTCACAAATGCATATAGAGCCCATCTGGTTATTCAGGCCCTTGAATGACTACTGCGGTAATAACTAGCAAAGCCCTGAGCTCCTGCCCCCCCCCCCCGCATCCTCGATTGCTCCCCTGTGGGTTGCCCCTCCCCTGCCACCACCCTTAATGTTCATGAACAAACCATCAAAACACCAAACATCCTACACAACTATCAACCTGTTTAAACACATTGAACACTATATAAGACAGCAAAATGTATTGTCAACTATAAACTTACCTTGATTTATAAGAGAAAAATGTAACACACAATGATTGTTTGAGTTACCCTGCGTATACACTTTCTACTCGGTGCTGTTCCCCATTTCTGCATGAACTACAGTGACTGGTGCTGTACATTATACAGCAGGAGACACTCCCTTAATTCTACAGGATCGGTGCTGTAACTAATACCGCACTGATCAAACTTAGATTATTTAGACTGTCAACTACAATAGTAAGACGGCCGGAAGACCAGTGCTCCGGCGGTGACAAATGTCATATTCAGATGAATAAATACTTTACCCCCCAACATTTTTTTGCTGAACTCCCAACCTTCCGCAAGGAAGTCCTACGGTCTACCACTTTGGCCATCGCATCCGGTATGTAAGTACATAGTAGGCCTATATATGTTTGTTGTTTGCTTTGTTGTTGTTTTACGTACTTGCAACATCTAAGGTCATGACAGGACAGGTACCGACTTGTGACAGTGCGTACTCATGGAGACTTTATAGTGCTGCCCCACTGGAAGACCAGGCCGCCAGCACCATGACCTGATATCCCACTCAGTCACATTATTCTGATACTGAGCCAACCAGCCCTTGCCCTATCCTATATTAATGCCGAGCGCCAGGCCAGGAAGCGAAAGGAATCAATTTTTAAGTCATCGGTTTGACTCGACCAGGGTTCGAACCCACGACCCCACGATCTACCAACACGGGGGACGGATGCTCTAACTCATTCGGCCATCCTGTCTGGTCACCTATATATGTGTATATGAATATGAATATGAATACCAATATATATATAGCCGGCATTGGTTTCACAGTCTGGTACCAATTCAGGTATAACCTCAGCTATTGCTAGGATATAAAACTCCAATATAGCAATCAATCAATCAATGAACCAATCAGGGACAAAACATACCATTCACCAAACCAGATGTCCCCTATAAATTCTATGAATCAAACAACTAATCAATGCTATACCACAACTCTTATAAGCAGCCCTCACTTCAATACTTAATGACCCCAACCCAGGATCAAACCCTCCCTGGATCCACTCCTGACAGCCCACCCCGACATAGTTCCACTTGGCGGGGTCCAAACCCCCACCCCCGCCCCGCCTTCCAACCCCCACTTACACCCCCCCCCCCCCCCAACACATCCGCACACTGAGTTGCTAAGTTTTCATTTACATTCTACATTGTTGCTCTTGAGACTCTGAAAGAGGTCGACAGAGTAAATCAAATCATTGTCCTTGTCAACCGTTTCCCTAGTCATTGACCCACATTCCACCTTCCTCCCCCCTCACCCCAATCCCTTCCATAACCGACTCTCAGTCCCCCTGGATCCGTTCCTGACTCAACGCTCTGACCCCGTTCCAGCTGACCGCCTCACACGCCACCACCTACCCACCCCCCACCCCCTACACCCACCCCTGTGATTTGTGTTGCGCCTGCCTGCCGCCAGGTGGCGACGGCGTGCAGGTGGCGTCGGGCGGCGGGCGGCGGGACGCATTGGGCAGGCAACCTCTGACGAGTCAGGACCGGAACGCGGGCAGACGGCACTGACAGAAGCAGACGACTTTTACCTGACGGCCAACTAGCCAAGTCAGCCACACAGGAGGAGGAGGAGGAGCAGCCACGGTACGCCCCCTGGAGGACCTGAGGAGAAAGCAGCCCCCCCACACACCCCCCATCCACCCCTCCAGGAACGTCACTACTACAGGTAGGTGCATTCTTACCTGTAATTAACTCGGACCTTTTACAATTTCTGGAATGTTCCTCTTTCAAAATATTCCCGCCGCAGGCAGTTCCAGATTTCGAAGGAAGTGGGTGTGTGTGTGTTGGGCAGGAGGGAGGTAGGAGGGGGGGGGGAGTCGTCTGCTTTGCTCGGCTTTTCCTGGAAAGGTGTTCATTTAGCAAAATTGCCCCCCCCCCCTTTCATCAAGGAAACTCAAAGTGGGTGGCGTGAACTGAATGTCGTATGCTGATATGATACGGCATTTAGTGACCGGGTGTGTGCCTATATTAACTCGTTAGTGTCCGATACAGGGTCGGGGAACTAAGTGTGTCACTCTGTGTGTATGTTATATTTATAAATGTACTTTACATTGATAAATAGGTCCCACTTGTTATATATATATATATATATATTATATATATATTATATTGAGCAAGGTGAAGTTCTGGGAGCGTTCCACACATGCCCTGAGGAGTTGGTGGGCCTTGTGAGGACGATAATTGAGGGGGTTTATTGTCCTACTGCATTCAAGCCTTAGACTTGGTAATGTTTACCAGTAGAAACTGCATTCGATGTTTTCTCAATGTTTTAAATTACAGAGTCGTCCTGTAAGTTTGAGCGAAGCGCATGCGTGACATTCGAAAGTGAGGCTGAGTGGGTTAGGGTTAGACTTAGGATTTGATTTAAGGTGAGGCCACTTTCGGTTTTATTTAGGGTTAGGGTTTGACTTAGGGTTAGGGTTTTATGCATGGTTGGGCTAAGATTTAGGGTTCGGGTTAGAGTTAAAGAAGACATATGCGACAAACTTGCGATCCCGACTGCGCAAGCGCAAATGGAATTGGCGATCGTCGTAAGCATAGCCTCAGCCTAGGATTTATGTTTAAGACTAATCGTGAGTATAGCCACAATTAATGCATAGCCAGGTCCACCCATGATATAATCAAGCACCAATGAACACCGAGAATACACAGACAGACAAATAAACAGACAGCCAGATAGACAGACAGATAGACAGCCAGATAGACAGACAGATAGATAGACAGACAGATAGACAGACATATAGATAGACAGGTAGATAGACAGACAGATAGACAGATAGATAGACAGACAGATAGAGACAGATAGACAGACAGACAGACAGATAGACAGACAGCCAGAAAGAGACAGACAGAAATCCGGACATATAGAGAGGCAGATAAACAGACAGATATATAGACAGATAGATAGACAAACATACAGATATACATATAGATAAGCAGATAGATAAATATAGATAGACAGACAGCTATATAGAGATAGATAGACAGATAGATAGACGGATAGACATACAGATAGAGACAGACAGACAGATAGACATAGATTGACAGATAGACAAACATATAGATATGCAGATAGATATATAGAGATAGACAGACATATATAGAGATAGATAGACAGATAGACAGACAGATAGACAGACAGATAGATATATAGAGATAGACAGATAGAGACAGATAGACAGACAGATAGACAGACAGATAGACAGACAGATAGACAGACAGATAGACAGACAGATAGACAGACATACATGATTAGGTCAGTATGTGTTATATAATAGATGGGTAGTTGTCACCAGGCAGTGCAATGTGCATCACCACACAGAATACCCCAGCAGTGATATTTACTAAATGTCAGGAATATAATATATTCCTAAATCCATGCATATGTATATGATGGATTGGTGATAAAGTAATACTATTTACAGCAAAGGTCCTATTTAGGGCAAAACATTAGTCAACTTATCAGCATATTAGGTCACTTTTCTTTCTTGAAAAAATTGTATTAATCACATTTATGACAATGTGTTTGCATTGACATTTACACATAATCGTGAAATGCTCAAATTTGTGTTATATGAAAAAGAAGATGATATTAGCTGCAATTTTTAAGTGGTTAATTGTGTCTTATGAATATGACCACTATTTAAACTCACAAACCATAGACAGGTGATAGATACAAATTGAATATGGTGATGTGGTCAAATTTCTCTTAGCAACTGTTTAAGATTTGTTTGTACTTTACATTTATAAATAGTCCCCAAGTGTTAATTAAATTACATTTATTAAACAAGACCATGAAATGTATGTATTTGTGTGGATTTCATGATTTTAGAAAATGGGGATGTCACTGGACACTTACATCCAATGCATTAGGGTGGGCGGCGGTGGGGAGTGGGTGGGTGGGGGAGGGCAGGTTCTGACTGACTGACAGCTTCTCTCCCTGGAGTAAAAATACACAAGTCAACCAAGAGTGGCGAATTTTAGTTGTACAAGTGAGGACCAGTTGGTCCTGCTGCCCCCTGAATGCCCCCCCCCCCACCCCCATCACGCCTGTGCGGCCATTCTTCAATGAAAGGGGGTAAGCGGGGTGTGCGGTAGATAAAAGATTCACCCGGTACTTGTAGTACACGGGTGAATGACAACGTAGTCTAAATACGGGCGAAAATAGCATTAGTATGGAACAAGTAGAATGCTTGGCACCAGTGTCAAATGGTTACTTATATCGGCACATACTTGGTGAAATGGGAGAGAATGCAAAAAGACAAGATCCCAGCCGCAGAACGCTGTCGATTTCACTTTTAAATCTTATTAAACTAGATATTATATTATATTTTTCAACTCAAAGGTAGCGGGCTATCAATAAGACATATGTAAAGAATAATTGTTGCTCCTTAGATTGTGAAATTAGGCTCTCAATTCATTAACCCGCTTTTTCGACCGTTTTTATATAGGGTTGGTATTCACCCATGTACTACGAGTACCGGGTGAATCCTTTATCTAGGTGTGCAGATGTTCATCTCGGTCTTGTAATGGACGCAGCATCCCAACCGGATAGCAAAAAATCAACCCTCATGGGGGGAGGGGGGGGGGGGCAGAGAGGGGCGATTAGATAAAAGATTCACCCCGTACTTACACTTACACTAATCCTCTTCTGCTTAAGAAAATTAGGCATCAATGCCTGTTAGCAGGTTTGGCCTGTCTAAGTGGGACCTAGTGAAATTATAGTTTTCGTGCGGTGAGCGCTGACTGTAGCGGTAATTTACCCAGTGCTTATCGAGGCGTCCTTTGAAAGAGTTTAAAGGCTGCATTCCATATACGCGTAATGCGTAATGCGAATGCGAATGCGATAAAAAATCGAAACGCATTGAAACCTATGAGCTACATTCCATACACGCGTAATGCGTAATGCGAATGCGTCAGAAATCCATTATTCCGATCGCTCCATGTAGCGATCGGTGCGTAATGCGTTATGCGTTATGCGTTAAGCTGGATGTGAATAGAAACCTGAGTCTGATGTGTCCATTAGTTTAACACCAGGAGAGGCGACTGAGCATTACGGAACAGTCTCACAGAGGGGTGCTAATTGGAAACACATGGTGAGCTGGGCACCGGGAGACATACGGTTAGGGAAAGCTAAAAATGCTACCATATGCACAGAAATATGAATACTTATCTATAATTTGGTTATAATAAAGGTAGGAACCCCCATGTGACATACAAAAAGTTACATAGATATATATGCAATATTTGGTCACATACAGAGCAGTATGGAGAATAATTTTTAATTTTTTAAATATAGCCAGTCGTGCGCCACATAACGCATTACGCGTATATGGAATGCTGGCATTCGCATAATGCGTAACGCATAACGCATTACGCGTATATGGAATGCGCCTTAAGAACACACACCCACCAAAAAACCAACCAAAAAAACAAAACACATGCCCGGTGGCTAGCGTGCCGCCACCTAGCGCAGTTCAGCGTAACTGCGTAGGTGTGCGGCGTAGTGTCTGTCGCCACCAGGTGGTAGTGGAGCTCATGTACAGACTACTACACTACCATATTTTAGTTTGAAGTAACATTTATTTTAAATCGCCAACTTTTGAGATATTTGAAGTGTAAACATGCCAAATTAATTTTGGCAAGCACGCCAACATGTTTACACCTTAGGCTTCTTCAGTAATAGGTTCTATTAAATTGCCTCAGTATTCCCTTCTGTCGTGGGGGTGATGGAAATGGAAAATATTGCGCCTAGAGCGGGACTCGAACCCACATCTCTTTGCATTCCAGGCCAGTGTGCTAACCATTACACCACCTAGGCTCCCTGATATCACCACACTACCCATGCCTACCTGTCTATGTTGTTACTTGCCTGAGAGGTCAGTGCAGACCACTACACTCGTCCCCCTGGAATTGTAAGTATTTTAATGCTTACAATTACATACACAGAGGCAATGCATTAACACATACATACACAGGGTAGGTTCAACAACCATACAGCATGTAGCTTGTACAGGATCCTGGTCACGGCACCAGTGTCATGGGGGTGATGAAAATGGGAAATATTGCGCCTAGAGTGGGACTCGAACCCACATCTCTTTGCATTCCAGGCCAGTGTGCTAACCATTACACCACCTATGCTCCCTGATATCACCACACTACCCACGCCTACCTGTCTATGTTGTTACTTGCCTGAGAGGTCAGTGCAGACCACTACACTTCTACACAAATGTTTAATAAATGTACCAATATCTAAGTTTGATATATCTCATCAAAGGTAGATAATTGTTTTCGGTTTGAAAATTTGATGTTTTCATCCGACTCTGAAACCTTAATTTAATTCGGGTAGTAGCCCTATCCTTTCTTTGCACTGTAGCAACTGTGTGTTTATTTTCGACGCCATGTGAATGAATGTAGAATATAATATGGCCGGAAAACCAGTGCACCAGAATTAAAAATCATCTTTAGGCTTTTGTCACGAAATAAAAAATTTCACAATTTAAAAAAAGTCCACAAAACAGAGAGCGTAGTCACCTAATCAAAGTCCCAGTGGCATGAATGTGTGAGAACGTAAAATCCCAGGTTCCCTGCTTCTGATCACACACCAATTGACATTTTAGCCAGTTCCGATTGTTCTACGTCCTAGCAACACATAAGGTCGCATCAGGACGCATACCGACTTGTGACAGTGTGACGTCACGGTGGGTGACTTTATTTATATTTCTGTTCCATTGGAAGACTGGGCTGCCGGCATCATAACCGATATCCCACTCAGTCACATTATCCTGTTACTGATAAGCCAGTCCTTGCCCTGTCCGAATAATACCTAGCACCAAGCTGGGTAGTGACTTGTATCAATGCTATTGGTCTGGGTTTTGAACGCACCTCCCTCCCCCCCCCCCCCACACACACACACACACTCCACACATGGGACGCGAGCCAGCTTTCTGACCCATTTAGCCAACACTTCCGGCTCAGACGGGTTGTTTGGGTATGAATAATTAAGGCCTAGTATAACACTTCATAAATAAGGTATTTTGGGCTGCATCAGTAACCAGGGCCCGTATGCATGGAGCATGGAGCGGTGTTAGCAAGCCAAACCCATGGTTAGCGGCGATCTCTGGGTTAGTGGCGAAAAGTCGGTATGCATGTGGCTGGGGTATGCAAACCCCGGGAGTTAAAAGTCGGGTAAGCTAACCCCATTCCGTAGCAGGTATAAGGGTGGGGGTAGGGACCGACTCGGGCCAAATATATTGAATGCGATCATATTTACCAGAAGTACATATGCAATAAGTGAAATTTGATCAATTTAACCCTAAATTCGAACCGTTATTAAGGCTACCGCCGCATTGGCGGCGATATTAATAGTGTCGAATCGACGAATGTAGAGTAAACAAATCGCCGCCGCCACTGCGACGTCGATATCCATACTGGCACAACGCCAGCAGTAATGTTTTATGCCCAAATCTATTCAATGACTGCTAGGGTAGCTAACGCCTCCATGCTTTGGCTCCGTGCATACCCCATGACCCATTTCTCACCACCGGCGATAGCTACCCCGAACTCGGTCCTTACCACCGGAGCCGATAAATAATTCTTCATGCATACAGGCCCAGGGCCCGTATGCATGGGGTGGTGTTAGCGAGCCAAAACTGGTTTTGGACAGGATTTCTAGTTTAGCGGCGAAAACTCAGTAAGCAAGGAGTGGTGTTAGCACAAACACACCGAGTGTAAGCTAACACCGCATCATGCATATGGGCCCAGGTGTTTAAAGGTATTGCAGCATTACTTTAACATGTACCCTTTGCAGCGACTTCCCAATGTCTGACTCTGAGTATTTCTATTATTCAATATTTTGTTCAACTGCATTGCAATTAGGTCTGGCAACAATGATCGGACTCCGTGTCCGAATCGCTTAGAGCGCAGCCTTCCTGTGCGGAAGGTCGGGAGTTCGGATCCCAGCCCAGTCAGACCAATGACTTATAGCATTGATACTTGTCACTTCCTAGCCTGGCACTCAGCATTAATAGGATAGGACAAGGACTGGTTGGCTCAGTGTCAGGATAATGTGACTTGAGTGGGATATCAGGTCATGGTACTGGCAGCCTGGTTTCCCAGTTGGGCAGCACTATAAAGTCGCCATGAGTGCGCACTGTCACAAATCGGTACCCGTTCTTATCTGACCTCAGATGTTGCCAGGACGTAAAACAATAAACAAACAAAACATGGGAACATGTCAGATTGAATGAAGTAAGGCATTTAGTAAATGTGGAATGGTCTGCACTGACCTCTCAGGCAAGGAGCCGCATAGACAGGTAGGCGTGGGTAGTGTGTTGATATCAGGGAGCCTAGGTGGTGTAATGGTTAGCACACTGGCCCGGAATGCAAAGAGATGTGGGTTCGAGTCCCACAATAGGCACAATATTTCCCATTTTCATCACCCCTACGACATATGCATATATATACATGAAGAGCCCAAGTGCAAAACCAATCCAAAAATTCAATTAAAATAACAGATTTATACATGGCGGTAATTGTACTTCCCATTAAAGGATTGGCATTTATGGGTTCTGCACTTGAACCCCTCATATATATTCTTGCCAGAGCTAAGTGCAATGCAGTTGAACAACATATTTAATAATAGAATACTCAGACATTATATATGTGTATGTATATGCGCAGCCTTGTTTATTTTATCAACATTATGCGCGTGTGCCTGTCTCTGACCTGACAAAGATTAGCCACGGTTGAATGTGAGCTGCTGGTATGTTTGTGTTATGTCTGCCAGCCGATATGCACAACCTTACACTTGACAACAATTTGTTGTCATCCCTCTTGATCGGCTAATGATAATCGCCTCCGAATTTCCCCTTCAACCCACTGCCTTTGAATATATAATTTTTTTGTTTAATTCTTAGTTTTGTTTAATTCTTTTTTTTTTTTTGTAATTCTTAGTTTTTCACAGATTGTCTTGATTACCCTGTGGACTTTCTTCGCAACCGGAAGTGACGGATGGATTCATAAGAGTGCTGGCTACCAGTAGCTTCCGGTGTGGCTGGACGGTAGTTGGTTTGCACAATGGCCGAGTCAAAGCAATGACTTACAACATTTATACTCGTTGCTTCCTAGCCTGGTGCTCGGCATTAATAGGACAGGGCAAGAACTGGTTAGCTCAGTGTCAGGATAATGTGACTGATTGGGATATCAGGCCATGGGTGTTTGTGGCCTGCCTACTCTTTCCGATAAGCAGCATGGGGTATTTTATATGCACTTTTCCACAGACAGGACAGCAGATACCACAGCCTTTTGATGAACCAGTTGTGGACCACTGGTTGGAATGGAAAATAGCGCAAACTACAAATGGGTCCACTGAGCAGGATCGATAGGATGACCCGACCCCTTCACAGGTGGACACTCTACCGCCTGAGCCATGTCCCACTCCCTATTTCTGGTTCAGGAAGTGCTAAAATAAAATGGATTTACTGGGGAAAAAATGGCTATGTTCATTGATTAATGGGGCCGAATTTCAATCACGGACAATTGGTCTTCCTCATTCCACGGCTTCTTGCCTCATCCATAGCAATGATGAGTGTGAGACTAGTTTACGACAAGTATAGATTTTTTATATTGGTTTTATTCAGGCAGTAGGGTCATGGCTTTCAAATGTGCCATCCAAAGTTGTCAATGTAGTACAAAGAGTACTACTTTTCGAGAGAGACCCCCCCCCCCGCCCCCCTCCCCCCCTCCCCCCCTCCCCACCCAACCCCCGCCCCCCCCCTCCCCACCCAACCTACCTGTAATGTAGGACACTTCAACATTTTACTACTGATCTCACTGAACTCAGATCGGGTGGACAAATGAGTTGGGTGGCCACCTCACATTTTGGTGAAAAGTCATGGGATTTGAACACCCAAGTTCAAACTCTGGTCAAGTCAAACTGACTATTATTAAATATTGGTTCTTGTCGCTGCCTAGCCTGGTGCTCGGTATTACTAGGATAGGGCAAGGAGCAGTGGAATGGGGAATTGTCCACGGTTGGAAATTTCCCTGGGCCCATATGCATGGAGCAGTGTTAGTGGCGTGTGGTGTTAACCGTCTAACACAGGGTAGCTATCACCAGTTATCAGGGGCGTCACGAAGTATGTCAAGCCGTATGCATGGTGGCCTAAACGGTGCGTGTTAGCTACATGTGAATTAATTTATACATTATCGAAATTTCTCTGAGTCTGTTGCCGGCGAGCGCCTGGTTGGGCCTAATATATTGCCTTCTCTACCCACCGGGAACCAGCATGCTTGTTACTGAGGCGGCGGTGGGGGTTGCTTGCATTCGTCGATTCGACAATATTAATATCGCCGCCGATTTAGCGGTAATATCGGTTCAAATATAGGGTTAATTTTATCAAATTTCACTTATTGAGTATGTAATTCTGTTAAATATGATAGCATTGAATAGATTTGGGCTCCATCCTGACACTAACCTGAGCATTAATGGTTTGACGGGATCTGCCGCAATTGCACAGGTTTCTGGATTTAATGCTATGACGGCAGGTCGTGCCTGTGTATTATTTTTTGGACGGGACCCATCGCAAATGTGCTGTTCCACAGCATATGCAGTGGAGGATGGCCTGGGGTCATAGCACCGTATCAGTTTTTACACTCGCCTATGACAAACTGCACGCTCTGCGATCCCGAGCCATCCGCCGGTGCATACGCTGCAGAACGGCTGCTGCTATCATAGCGTTAAGCCCAGAACCCGGCGTATTTGCGAGGGATCCCGTCCAAACGATAATGCATGACCAGAACAGTTGCCGCCATCATAGCATTAAACCTGGAAATCTGTGCATTTGCGGTGGATCCCATCAAGCCATTAATGCTCAGGTCCAGCTGGATCGTAGAATATGGCTGATGCCATCATAGCATTAACCGCAGAACCCGGCGCATTTGCGATGGATTCCATCCAAACGATAACGCATTGGCACAACCAAACTTCAAACGGATGCACGCAGAAGACATGCACGCACATCCTCACATACATTTAGACTGCCAAGGATATGCGTACTGCTCACATATGGTATGTGTAGACACTATGTATGTGGCACAAATTAGAACTATTCCGAGTTTGTTTTCCCGGACAGGTATACCGATTCCCTTTAACATTTTGCAATGCTATCTAATAAATTTGCATGTCTCATGTACATATTATTGCTCTGTTACTATTTACTGTTATGTCATCCATGTCTCATCCTCCCTTATACCATACATAGTCCTGATGGCAGATGTAATTTTAATTGACAAATGTAAAAATTTCTAAATTTAAATTACCCAAATTGATTAATATATTTATAGAATTGACCAAACGGCATTGGATATCCAACATGGAGGGGAGGGGCAACATCCACCTCATTTCCCCTTCCCCTCTATGGCCCTGCACAGTAGGCCTACTTGGTTTGGTGGAAGCTAATGAGGTCACCAGATTGGCTTAAATAGGTGTTTCAAAGTGAGTGGCCAAAGGGGTGAGGTTATAATGATGATATATGATGGCCGAATCAGTAAAGCGCACGCCTCGCTTGTGTGCAGGAGATCGGGAGTTCGGTTCCCTGTCGTGTCAAACCAATGACTTATAAAATTGATACTATCTTGTCACTTCCTAGCCTGGTGCTCGCCATTAATAGTATAGGGTAAGGATGAGTCAGCTCAGTGACAGGATAATGCGACTGAGTGGGATATCACTATAAAGTCGTCATGCGTGGGCACGTTCAAAAGTAAGTACCCCGACCGGATATGACCTTAGATCGGTTGGTTGTTGGAGTTTTATGTCCTGGCAACACCTAATGTCATATCAGGATGGGTACCGACTTGTGGCAGTGAACACTCATGGTGACTTAATAGTGCTGCCCCACTGGGAGACCAGGCTGTCAGCACTATGACCTGATATCCCACTCAGTCACATTATCCTGACACTGAGCCAACCAGTCCATGCCGTATCCTAATAATGCTGAGCACCAGGCTAGGAAGTGACAAGTATCAATTTTTAAGTCATTGGTTTTACTAGATAAGGTTTTGAACCCATGCATTCGAATCCCACGATCTACCAAAACAGATATAACAAGACGTCAAACTCCAGCAACCAGTCAACCTAGTTTAATTCTTGGTGTGGTCATCTATAGCAGTTGTGCATAAAGCGTTGTGTCAAAGTGGCTGTGCTGCTGAAGTTGTGTGGTTTTTACGCCCTCTCTGCGACCTCCAATTATTCAGCCTATTTTTAGGCTTGCGTGTGCGCACGCACGCCCTTGGCCTATCCATGCACGGAAGGTGCAATTATAAAGGGCTGAGGAATTTGGCACATATATGAGACTGTCTCAAAAGGTGCTAAGCAATATGGGACAAAACTTTGTCCATTGAAATGATCAACATACTATCTGCTTATGTATTTGCTCAGGATAAACTGATTTGTTTTTTTAACATGGTGTTTCATTAATCCCAATAGAATACATATTGATTTGAAGCAAATATCCTTGTGTTTTCAGTGTAACCATTTCTGTGCTGTTTTGTGTCAATCGTTACAATTGACACCAAAAAAAAAGAGTTATCACCTTTTGAGAGAGGCTCATATACATATACACATACTTAATGCCAGGTCTAGTCAAACGAAAGACTTACAAAATTGGCCCTTTTCATTACCCTGTCTTGCGGTTGAGGTTGCTGGAGATATGACATAGACTGGCTAGCAGTGTGACAGGATAATGTGACTGAGTGGGATATCATGTCATGGTGGTGGTGGTGGTGGTGGTGGCCTGGTGTCCCAGTGGCGCAGCACTATAAAGTCGCCATGAGTATGCACGTGTAGAGTTGGTACCCGGATCTGTGGCTGTGCAAGTAGGCTGTAGGGAAATATGACACAGACAGGAAGAAAGAGAAAGTAAGAGTGAGCGAAGTAAGCCCTCTATCTTTATTTAAATAGTTCCAAGGTTCCCTGGTAGGGTGTCACACCACACCTGTCACCCAATAGGAGAACAGCATTTCTGGTCACCATGGCCACCCAGCAGTCTGCCCCACCACCAGTGGCTGCCTGGCCACAACCAACCTTGACCTGACTGCTACTCGCAGCTTGATTGGGTTGACCCCTACTGGATTGTATTGACCCCTACTCAGGCAGAAGGGCGTATATCTATATATATATATATATATATATGTATATATATGTATATATATGTATATATATGTATATATATGTATATATATGTATATATATATACAGATATACATGCAACCTCACCCGGCTAGGCATAACGAATAACAAATAAAAGAATTGCATTCCCCTCTGCCACATATCGGAATATTTTACTAACGGTTACAAATCGTTGACCGTCCCGGTATGACCTTAGATATAGATAGGAAGTAAAACCCAAATAGACTTGCAGGGCCAAGAGTTTGGTTATTAAAACCAAGGGATAGAACACTCGTGTGGGTTCGCGAGGAACCAAACCGGTCATTAGCGTTATGTCAAAACCCTGGTCACGTGTGACTATGGTAGAGATGTGGGGTTCGCCCTATTCTTCATGTGGAAATTCTCTCGTACTATAATTAGGTGTTATTGTTGGAGATGTCCTGGGTTTCTTTTATAGACTCCCCTAGACAAAACTTTTTCAGCATTTACAGAGGGTTTCTGACATTTTCTCTCAACTTGTTGACGTAGTATCAACAGGTGGGGAGAAGTGTGCGGATACTGTGGATGGGCGGCCGATACACTGGTCCCGTCCACCGCGTAAGGGCTAGACCCTAACCCACGCTCATATTATAGCTTATTAGCCTGTGGGATAACGGTAATAAAAACGTTCTTTAACACCTTTAGATGTCCAATGAGTTTGAAACAACATATTGTGACATATATATATACCGGGATGATCAAAAATGTTTGTTTCAGTTACCGTTGGCCAAGAAGGGGAGTAAGCGCGGTGCAGAAGCAGCCGTGGGGCGTGTTCCGAGTGTAGTGCGACGAGGAGTATGACTACTGTCCCGTGTTGTCGGCAGGGCCGTCGACACAAGCCCCGGGCGCATATCCTCTCAGACCGGACGGAGGACGCGTGCCTGTTGTCGCCTGCGCTCCAGATTGGGAGGCACGCTTTGCAAGATTGGAAAGCCTATTCTTGACTTGCCAAATCGCCTGTGTTCGGATGCGGCAGTTAGGCCGGTGTCTCAAAGAGGCTTCATTTGAGGATTTCTGGAAACAGACTCGGCGGTGGAGCTTAGGCTCCTCCTCTCTTCTCTTAACGGAGGATGAGATGATACGGGTGTTTTCTTCGGGGTGATGAATTCCCCATGGAGGCCGGCAGAGTTGGTTTGCGTCTAAAAAGCGGAAGGACTAAGTCCAATAAAGAGATGAGGAAGAGGAATTTCTTCTTCTGAGTCGTCCACTGGTCTACTTATACGGAATCAGACTCAGACACCTATATACGGGGTCTATTGCGGACATTGGCACTAAAGTGGCTATGAAGGTGGTTAGAAGCAAAGGCTAAGCGGGTTAAAAACCTCTAAGCTATATGCCGAGACGTGAATGGTCATTTTCGCACGTTCAAACGGCGGAGGTGATCTCCAAGTTAGGACGATGAGGTTAACGCCATAAAGGGTGTTCCCAATCCATCATTAAAGAGATGGATTCGGGATGTCATTTGTCGGTTGACGTAAGAAGTTTGGTATGTGTTCACACAGTGAATAAGCAGTGTTGGCTACCCTAACAGCTATTGTTCCTGTGGCTAATAGGATGCAGAGTGAAAATAAGTTCTCGTCTTTGGCTGTAGGACAATGGACAAAGCATTGCAGTATCTAGCGGCGGGCAGGTAATTACTGTCGTTTCGAAAGATATGAAAATGTCTTCTAGTCAGTTTGCACAGATTGCTGGCAAAGAAGTGGCTCGCTCTAAGAATGTTACGATATATGAGGGAAGGAGTCTACGCTCTATCTTGCTCCAGAGCCGATTAAGGGTAACCTTTGGATAATACCAAGATGTTTGGCGGTCAACTACAATTACCTCGTAAAGAGGTAGAGTCTGCAGCCAAGGTGGCAAAAACTTGGATGGAAAGAAGTAAAACTGGTAGTTCCTCGTTCAAAATGTCACGAGGGGGTTTACGTCCTCGACGGTTCACCAGAGGATCCAGACCGAGTTCAAACTTCGGTCAGGGTTTCGGGGCCGGGCGCTCGCCCAGGCTGGACTGACAACACCGCTAGGCAATAGGTCGAGGGTCTCAACTCGTCGAGTCCTTTCACCGGGGACGGGTCCATGTAGAGGGTCCTAAACAAAACTTTACATGTCCTGCAGCCTCTAAAAACACACATAACTGTAAGCAACTTTGTGGCTTGGTAAATTAGTAATCAATTTCTGAGTGGCACAAAAATATAGTGACCAAAGAAATTATAGAAATAGTTAGGGGTGTTTCAAATTCCTTTTACACAAAATTCCTGTACAAAGTATTTACCTTTTCCATATAACTTTCAACCAGTTGAAGAGATTGCACTCAAACTAAACAGTACATAAATTCTTTGAGGAAAGAATTATACAAAAAGTGACACACTGTCGGACAGTTTATTTAAACATTTCTCGAGACCGAGCCTAATGGTGATGTTCGAATGATCCTGGATTTAAACAATCCTTAATAAAGGGTGGAATTTTCGACATTTTAAAATGTTCTCTCTTAGTACGGCACGTATCTGATTACACTGATGCGTGGATGGCTGTGTTGATTTACAGGATGCATATTATACGCTTCCCATAATGGATCAAATACGAAAATTTCTTCGTTTATTTGGGATACCAATCTCTATTGAGTTTACCTGTATGCCGAATGGCTTAGCTTGTGCGCCAGTTTATTTACTAAATTGCTTAACCTGTTTTCTCGGTAATGGGCGAGGATGGGTCATTTTATGTTTCTACAATAGATGATTCTTTTATTATAGCATCAACACAAAATTGGTTGTGTGAATGCAGTTTTGGATTTTTGTGCATGACTCACTAAATTGGGGTTTTATGTACATCAACAAAAGTCAGTGTTTAAAAACAAAAAACAACTAAATGTTTAGGGTTTATTCTGGATGCACAGTCCCTTACAGTGTCGATAACAGAACAAAAACTAATTAGTTTATGGATACAGCGACTCAGCTTATTAAGTTATCAAAGCCAACAAATTAGACAGGTTGCGGTTCTTATTGGCAATAATGTACATCATATGCAACCTGCTGTGTTATATGGGAAGGCCCATATTAGTCGCTGAAATAGATATAAAATTAGCGTTAACTCGATCTAAAGGCAATTTTGAGCGAAGATGTATATTTCGCAAGAAGGGTTACAGGATATTGGATGGTGGTTGCTACTTTTAGCAAGTTCACCAAAATCAATCCGCATGGCGGAACCTAATACAGTTAATTACTACTGATGATTAGTTAGAAGGTTGGGAGCTCATCGAGATGGGGTCACACAGGCGGTAGATGGCTTGATGATGAAATATCAATATATTTATGCACTAGAATTGCGTGTATTTAATCTGGGTTAGTAGTTTAGTAAAGATAAAGAAATCACGGTTAGAATATAACTGATAAATACTTACTGCCATGGCATATATTCGTAACATGGGTGGAACAAATCAAAGTCTTGCAATCAGTTATCTTAAATGATTTGGAAATGGGACATGGCTCAACAAGTTCTGCTGACTGTAGAGCATATTCCTGGGTCACAAAAATACTCTTGCAGATTATAAAAGTAGAAATTTCCAGGACCATTTAGTGTGTCTCTCTCTACACATTTGTTTATCTTCGTTTGTGAAAAATGGGGGTACACCTGATGTTGACTTATTGCTCACGAAATAATAACAAGTTCCCTGATATGTTTTCTTGGCATCTGAACCGGTGCTGGAAAGTAGATGCGTTGCTATTAACTGGGAAAATAATTATTTTTTATATTTGCCACCTTTTAAGCTCTATCAGCAGAGTAGTGAGGAAAATAATCGGCTTGGAAGGACACATGCGGATACTGGTGGTGACCAGTTGGGGACACGCACTTGGCTGCCAGCCAGTTTCACAACTGGCAAAAGATCGTATACGATTCCAAGAAAACTCGGGAATCTGACGCACCCACGGAACGCTAGTGGTTCACGGCGGGACGTGTCATCGACGCCCCTTTTGGCATTCCTGTTACTAAGGAAGCAGCTACAGCAATTTGGATTGGACAGAATTACTGAGGTTAGGATAGTATCGGTGCCTGGAGCCAGGAACTGTCAATATGGATACAACCTATTTAAAGAAATGGGGTTGTACATTGTTTGGTTTAATGTAAGTTAGCCAACAAATCAAAAGTTTTCTCAAGTAGCTCGGTTTATTCGTTCTCTAGAGGATGAAGGGGACTTTTCCTTTGGATGATTAATGCGGCGAGGTGTGCGTTTCAATTATATACTAGAATTGATGGCGAAACAGTTGAAAACATCATGTTATTTGTTATTTACTTCGTTCTGTTTATCAAAGGAAATTCTCCAAACCAAAGTATAGTGGTTTTGGGATGTTTCTATAGTATTTAAGTTGTTTAAGGCTTGCCTCACAACTCGTGTTTAGATATAAACGTTAGGTTTTAGGTCGCGGTCTGTTATTGTTGTAAACGGACAATGTGGACAGACGATTATGCTTTATCCTTAACTGGATTAGAAATAGACAAGCAACAAGCTCGTTTGATTTAGAAAAATTGCGTAAATCGAACAGTTAGGTGACCCTTTTATCACGGATTCACTTAGGACTGTTTTCCGAATGTCGGAAATTATGTGTTGTGTCGGCCATACGGGCTTATATATACAAGTCAATGGATTTACGTGGCATAACAACAACTATTAGGTGAGCTTTATAAAGCCACATAGGCGTTTCACGAGACACTCTTGCCAGATGGACACATTTTCGTGTTGAAAATGGCTGGAGTGGATACGAGTAAATACTCTTCCCACTCTATAGAGGAGCCATGCGTCTCCAAGGCCAAGGGTGCTTGGTATTTCTGTAAAAGAATCTAGCGGCATGCAGGCTGAAGACGGCTAAAGTAGTTGCATTAATTATAATAAACGACTAGAAATTGCCTACCGGTTGGCCAAAGCGTCTTCTCGCCAACTAACAAGATTCGGTGAGAACAAAAATTAGATTGTTATTATAATAAGAAGAATGATATTAAGGATAAAATTGATTATGTAAAGGTCTCCTAGCCTTGAGGCTAGCCTGAGGGCTAGCCTGAGGCTGTTTACCGAGGTAAAATAGTATAGGTATTCGAGTTTTACCTTGGTACAGATGATGGAGAACTGTTGTTTTTTCAGAGGTATAAGCCTCGGATAGATGTGGGATAGGGCCCCTCCGCCACACCCTGCTCATCTATTCCGTTGGGGTACCCTTTTCGGTAAAGTAATAGTATCCATTGTTTGACAAAGTCATTTGTATCCTCTAATAAGTAGGTTAAGATTGCTTGTACAGGACGTGCTTACCTCTCTCCCTTGCCCACATCTATCGAGGCTTATACCTCGGAAACAACAGTTTACATCTGTCTGTACCAAAGGTAAGACTCGTTTAAATAATACTTTATATATAGTGATATACAGTTATACATGCAACCTCACCCGGCTAGGCATAACGATAAAACAAATAAAAGAATTGCATTCCCCTCTGACACATTTCGGATATTTACTAACGGTTACAAATCGTGACCGTCCGTATTGACCTTAGATATAGATAGATGTAAAACCCAAATAGACTTGCAGGGCCAAGAGATTATATATATATATATACTGTTTATATATATGCATGCAATGTTATTGCAGTCTTACAATGTGCATTTTTGTATGTATGCATATACATATGTATATTTATTTTATATTATATATATATATTTTACCTACTGAGAGGTAAACAAGTCAGGCTTGACCCAAGGCAGGGAGAGGGTAAGGCACGTCCGGTACCAGCAATTAGCATATACATACTCACGACCCCCCGGATATCGTGTCGTTGGGTTGCTTTCTGGCAAAAATTACGTCTACAACAAGCAAATACGCAGTAAGTTTAATAAAATAAACTGTGGTTAGTAAATATGATGCATTAGAGCATCATTATGGAAAGTTTAGACTTTCGTTGGTCCGATTTTGGGACGAGTATTGGTTTTATTCAACCAAGGTAGAACACTCGAGTGGGTTTCGCGAAGGAACCAAACCGCGTCATTAGCGGTTATGTCAACACCAGGGTCACCGTGTGACTATGGGTAGAGGTATGTGGGTTTCGCCTATCTCATGTGGAAATTTCTCTGTACTCTAATAGAGAGTAATGTTGGAGATGCTCCTGGGTTTCTTTTTTTAGACTCCCATAGACAATACTTTTTCAGGCGTTTCTCGAGTTTCGTGCATTTTCTCATACTTGTGACGTTGTAGTCTAACAGGTGGGAGAAGTGTGCGGAACAGAGGATGGTGCGGACGATACACTGGGTCCCGACCCCGCGTAGGTTTGGGCTTGACCCACAACCCACGCACAAATTTAGCTTTATTACGCCTGTGTTAAACAGTATAAACACGTTTTTTCTCTAACACAATAGATGTCCAATTGAGTTTGAAACAACCATATTGTGACATATATATATACCGGGACTGACCAAAAATCTTTGTTTCAGCTCACGATGGCACGGAAGCGGAGTAAGCGCGGTGCAGCAGCAGCCGAGGGGCGTGTTCCGAGTGGAGTGGACGAGGAGTACGACTCCTCACCTGTGTTGTCGGCAGGGCGTCGACACAGCCCGGGCGCATTCCTCTCGACCGGATGAGGGACGCAGTGCCTGATGTGTCTTGGACACTACCAAGATTGGGGACAGGAATAAAGGGGGAGGCTCGCTTGGCACGATTGGAATGCCACATCTTGACTGCCAAATCGCATTGTGTCTCGAAGGCGGCGTAGGCCGTGTGTCCAAGAGGATTCGTTTGAGGAGTTCTTGGACACAGACTCGCGGTGGAGTTAAGGATCCTTCCTCCTCCTTCTCCTAAACGGTGGAAGAAGAAGAAGATACAGGTGATTTCTCTTTTTTTGGGTGATGAATTCACAAGGGAGCGTGCAGAGAATGGTTTTCGCAAAAGCGGAAGACTAAGTCTAAAAGAAGATGAGGAAGAGGGAAAATATTCTTTTACTGATTCGTCACTGAGTTACTTTACGGTATCCAGACTTCAGACCACCATATATGAAGGTGTCTATGCGGACTTGGCACTAAGTGGGCTAAGAAGGTGGAGAGACAAAGGCTAGCGGGTTAAAACCACTTCGCTTATGGCGCGAGACCGTGAATGGTCTTTTGCACGTTCAAACCGGCGGAGGTTATCTCAAAGTTAGGGTGATGAGTTAACTGGCATAAAGGGTTGTTCCCAAAATCCATCATTTAAGAAATGGTCGGGATGTCAATTATGACAGATGTGGCAAAAGGAAGTGGCTCGCTCTAAGAAGGTTACCGATAATGTGGGGAAGGAGTTACGCTTTATCTTGACTCAGAGCCGATTAATGGCGAATCCCTTAGATAACACCAAGATGTTTTTTTTTTTTTTTGGCGGTCAACTACTAATACCTCTATAAAGAGGTGAGACTGCAGCCAGAGGGCAAAACTTGGATGGCAAGAAGAAAAGAAGCTCTCGTTTCAAAAGTCACGAGGGGATTTTCGTCCACGACGGTTCACCAGAGGAACCAGACCGAGTTTACAGCTTCGGTCATGGGTTTCGGGGCCGGGGCGTCGCCCAGGCTGGACCGGACAACCACCGCACGGCAATAGGCCGAGGGTTCAACTCGTCGAGACCTTTCACCTGGGGCGGGTCCAAGTAGAGTCCAAACACAAACTTTACAAGTCCTGCAGCTCTAAAAACCACAAACTGTAAGCAAAACTTTGTGGTGGTAATATTAATAATTCATATTTGAGTGGCACAAATTACTAGTGACCAAGAAATTTTAAAAAATAGTTAGGGGGTGTTCACATTTCCTTTACACAAATCATGTACAAAGTTTTAATACCTTTTCCATATAAACATTCAATCTGTTGAACGCTCTCTAGATACGGCACGAGATCTGATACACAGATGCGTGGATGGCTAGTGTTGAGTTACAAGGATGCATATTATACGCTTCCCATAATGGAACAATACCGAAAATTTCTCGATTTATTTGGGATAACCAACTCTATGTGTTTTCCTGCATGCACTAATGGCTTAGTGTGCGCTCGTTTATTTACTAAATTGCTTAAATTGTTTATCGGTAATGGCGAGGAAGGGTCACATAATGTTTCCATACATATGATGTTCTTTTATTATTGCATCAACACAATTGGTTGTGTGAATTGCAGTTTTGGGATTTATGTGCTTTATCACTAAAATTGGGGTTTTATGTACATCAACAAATGTCAGTGTTTTAAACCAACAAAACTACTAAATGTTTAGGGTTTGTTCGGGATTCACAGTCTCTTACAGTGACATAACAGAACAAAAACTAATTAAGTTTATGACTACAGCGGACTCAGACTTATTAAGTTATCAAAGCTAAAATTAGGACAGGTTGCTGTTCTTATTGGTATAATGACATCATATGCACCTGCTGTGTTATATGGGAAGGGCCCATATTAAAGTCGCTAGAAGTAGATAAAAATTTGGTTAGCACGAATAAGGCTATTTTGAGCGAAAGATGTTTATTTCGCAAGAAGGGATAAAGGATAATTGGATGGTGGATGCAACATATAGGCAAGTTCACCAAATCATACGCATGCGGAACTAATACAGTAAATTATACTTATGCTTTGTAGAAGGTTGGGGAGATCATCGAGATGGGGTCACAAACAGGAGGTAGATGGCTTGATGATGAAAAATCAGATATATTAATGCATAGAATTGCGTGCTATTTATCTGGGGCTTACGTAGTTTAGTAAAGATAAATAAATTCACAGGTTAGAATACTAAACTGATAATACTACTTGCCATGGCATATATTCTAAAGTGTGGAACCCAATTCAAAGTCTTGCAATCAGTTATCTAAACTGATTTGGAACTGGGCAGGCTCAACAAGTCTGGCTGACTGTAACGCATATTCCAGGGTCACAAAATAACACTTGCCGATTTAAAAGTTAGAATTTCCATGACCATTTAGAGTGGTCTCTCTCTACACCTTTGTTTAACTTCGTTTGTGAAAAAATGGGGTACACTGAAGTTGACTTGTGTGCATCACGATATATAACACAAGTTCCCTGTTTTGTTTCTTGGCATCCTGAACGGATGCTTGGAAAGTAGATGCGTTTGCTATTACCTGGGAAAATAATTATTTATATTTTTTCCCACCATTTGCATTATCAGGAAGTAGTGAGAAAAATGCTTGGAAAGGGACACCTTGCGGATACTGGTGGTGCCGATTGGGACACGGCACCTGGCTGCCAGCAGTTTCACAAAAAAAAAAAATGGCAAAGATCGTATACGATTCCCAAGAAAACTCGGGAATCTGACGCACACGGACCGTAGTGGTTCACGGCGGTCGTGTCAAACGACGCCCCTATTGGGCATTCCTTTTCTAAGGAAGCAGCTACAGCAATTGGATTGGACAGAATTAATGAGGATAGGATAGTATCGGATGCCTGGAGGCCAGGAACTGTCAAAAAAATGTATACAACCTATTTAAAGAAATGGGGTGTACATTGTTGTTATGAAAGTTAAAGCCAACAAATCCAAAGTTTTCACAAGTAGCTAGGTTTCTTGTTCTCTAGAGGATGAAGGAATTTCCTTTGGATCGATTAATGCGGCGAGGTGGTGCGTATCAATTATTTTACCTAGAATTGATGGGAAAAGTTGGGAGATCTTTATGTGCCTTTGTTTTTACTTGTTCAATATATCAAGGAAATCCTCCAAAACCAATGATAGTCGGTTTTGGGATGTTTCTATAGTATTTTAGTTTGTTTCAGGCTTGGCCTCACAACTCATGGTTTAGATATAAAAACAGTTAGGTTTTATGGTCCGGTCCTGTTATTGTAGTAACGGACATCAGAGGACAGACGATTGTTGGCTTTATCCATAAGTGGATTAGAAATAGACAAGGAACAAGCTCGTTTGATTAGAAAAAATTGCTTAAATCGAACTCGTAGGTGACCCTTTAATCAACGGTTCACATTTGACTGTTTCCGATTGATCGGAAAATTATGTGTTGTGTCGGCCATAGGGCTTATTATTTACAAGACAAAGGATTTACGTGCATCACAACAATATTAGTGAGCTTTATAAAGCCACATAAGGCGATTTCACGAGACACACTTGCCAGATGGACAATTACGGTGTTGAATATTGGCTGGTGTGGGATACGAGTAATAATCTTCCCACTCAGCTAGAGAGCATGGTTCAAGGCGGGTGCTTGGTATTTCTGTGAATGAATACGTAGCGCATGCAGGCTGGAAGACGGCTAAGTCGTTTGCAAATCATTATAGTAAACGACTTGAATAAGCCTACCGGCGTTGCAATGCGTTCTTCTCGCCAACTAAACATGAATAGGTGCGAACAAAATTTAGTAATGTTTATAATATAAGAAAGAATGATATTAAGGATATAAATGAATTATGTAAAGGTCTCCCTAGCATGGGGCTAGCCTGAGGCTGTTTACCGAGGTAATATAGTATAGTTATATGAGTCTTACCTTGGACAGATGATGGATAAATGTTGTTTTACCGAGGGTATATGCCTCGGATAGATGTGGGCTAGGGCACTCCTGCCCACACACTGCCACATCTATTCCGTGGTGTACACTTTTCGGTTAAGTATTGTATCCATTGTTTGAAAAGTCATTTTTATCCTCCAAGTAAAACCCAAATAGACTTGCAGGGCCAAGAGAATATATATATATACAGATATATATATATGCATGCAATGTTATGCATTCATACATATGTGCATTTGTATGTATGCATATACATATGTATATATATATATATATATATATATATATATATATATATGATTATAACGCATTATGCGAAAATAAAAGTGTAGAAGGGAATTGTGATTGTTATTATTCTGTATATTGCCACCTCCTTCTTATGGTCATGACTGCCGCCCTGATATGACATTAGATGTTGCTAGGACGTAAAGCAACAACAAACACACAAAACTGCTCATGACTGGTGGCGTCGCCATCGGCTAACCTCCTGCCTATTGTGTACGCCTAACCGCCACTCGCACCGGAACATGTTGTCTGTAGAGAGTTTGTTGTTGTTCTAAGACCTGGCAACATCTAAGGTCATATCAGGACGGGTATCGACTTGTGACATTGTATACTCATGGCGACTTTATAGTGGTACCCCACTGGGCGACCAGGCCACCAGCAACATGACCTGATACCCCACTCAGTCACATTATCCTGACACTGAACCAACTGGTCCTTGCCCTATCCTAATAATGCTGAGCACCTGGCTAGGAAGCGACAAGCATCAATTGTTAAGTCATTGGTTTGATTCGACCAGGGTTTGAATGCACAAACCCATGGGTTCGGATCCCCCGATCTCCCAACACAGAAGATGGACGCTGAACTCATTCGGCCACCCCGTCTGGTTTCTATAGAGAGAGAGGTGTATATATGAGAATATAAATAAAGTTTAAGACCACTTTACATTTGATTTGTTTTATATCTAAAGCTGTGCAGCATTGTGCTGTGCAGCATTTGAGTGGTTTTATAACTAGAACTGTGCAGGCCCGTATACATGAATCGGAGTTAGGCTTAGCCAGTGCTACACGCTAGCTCTGGGGTAGCTATCCGTGGCTAGGAGGGCCTTGGTTAATTAGGTCAAGGCATATGCACCAATGTCCAAGCTGGGGCGGATAGCTAACCGTGAAATTATTTATAGATTTGGGAATTCCCTCGATTCAACAATATTAATATTGCCGCCGTTGTAGTGGCGGCGTTACTTTCGGTTCATTTTTGCGGTTAATTTGCTAAAATATCACTTGTACAGTATGTAATTCTGTTAAATATGACAGCATTTAATAGATTTGGACCTAATATATTGCCGCCCATATGGCGGCGGCAGCGGCGGCCATGTTTAGTTGACATTGGACAGTATGGATATCGACGTCGCTGCGGTGATGGCGATTTGTTTACTTTACATTCGTCGATTCGACAATATGCATACCGCCGGCAATGTGCCGGCGGCATTAATATCGGTTCAAATTTAGGGTTAAATTGATAAAATTTCACTTATTGCGTATGTAATTCTGTTAAATATGATAGCATTGAATAGATTGAGACCCACACACGCACACTAACCGGTGCGGCTAGCAGTTAAACCTGACATGAAATCAGGGTAGCTTAAGCCGTGTTTACAGGGGCAATTGTGAAGCGAATTAGGCAAATTGATTTATATGAAGCGATGTAGTGGCATGTTTACACGACAAATTTGAAACTGACACTATCGGCGACCGGGAACCAGCAGCCTTCATGGTGAGCCTGTAGCCGGCGAGCACCGCTATTTTACACTATCGCCGCCCGGGAACCAGCTGAATCGCTTCATATAAACCACCTTGCAAGGTGGTTTACATGAAGTGAAGTATATGAAGCGAATCAGCCCTAATCCGCCTCAGAGTCGCGTTTACGAAGCGAATGTGAGGCGAACTAGGCAAGGCGATTTATATGAAGCGACTTAACTCGCCCGTGTAAACACGGCTTTAGTCTAGGCTACGGTCGGCGGCTAGTGCTGGCACCGGCTCATGCATGTGGATTTTCCAACGTTAGCCGGGTGGAGCTACCCTAGCCGCGGTTAGAGCCCTAGCACCAGCCCATGCATACGGGCCCGGGAATGATAATTGTGTGCGCACAGGCTTAGCTTTGTAGTTATCCAGACAATGTGTACAGTGGCGTCATCTACCAGGGCTTTGCTAAGTAATTATGTCACTAGCATTTAGATTTGATCCTACATATCCAACTTAGAACCTGATACACTTATTAAACTTAATAGAACTAGTTACAGCTGAAGACTGCTAGAATGTTAATGCGTGTCCATGAACTGTTTTCATATTTTCAATTCAAATATCTTCAAGGTTAAAGTTTCATAGTCCGATGAAAACATCAAATTTTCAAAACAAAAAGAATTATCTAGTTTTGATTCTACATATCTAACTTAGATACTGGTGCACTTATTAAACATTTGTCGCCACACAGAATGGGATAGTGAGGCAATTGAATAGTTAATATTGCTGCAGAATGCTATGGTGTCAGAGTTTTGGCAAGCTTTCCCAAATTAATTTGGCATGGTTGCACTTCAAATATCTCAAAAGTTAACCAAGTTACTTCAAGCTAAAAGTGAGGTACATTATAATGATCAACCCAATGTATTCACCTCAGAAGATTTCTGAAACTCAAAACCATCGGACTATGCAACTTGAACTATTTATGTGCTGTTTCAGTATTATCCCAATGTGGCGTTCTCTGTGGCGGAGTGGTTAGAGTGTCTGACTTTTTTCTAGGGCAGACTCCTAATCTGAGGGTCGGCGGTTCGATTCCCCGTGCCCCCAGCTCTGCCAATTTGGATTTCCACCGCTGTGTATAACTTACAGCGTCATCAAAGGCCGGTTGCTCTCATACCATGTCTATGTGGTGTGGGAGGTTAAAAATCCCTTGGGTCGGTAAAAGTGTAGGCTCGGGCTTTCTATCGACCAGCAGTGGAATGAGGAAGACCAGTCGTCTATGACTGAAATTTCCCCTGCTTAAACAACTAATGGACCAAAAAATAAATAAATAAAAATATTCGGAAGGGAGAAAGTTGATACATAATGCTTTGTCAAATCCGACCGATGGTTAAGTGTGTTGGGTTCAATCCCTCAGCTTGCTGCGGGATGGCGTTGTTGGTGGCGCCGCCATTGGGAGTTTATGTAATTAACTGGCCAGCCACCACCTTGTCAGTGCCACTGAAAATGTTGTTTGTTGGTATCACGTAGTGTTTTATTTATAATATAAGTTATTTCAAACTAAAAGTAAAGTCGACTATAGTAATCAAACTTAATATTTTCAGTTATAAAGAAAAGGCAGAAACTCAAAAGTAATAGAACTTATTTCAAACTAAATGTAAAATATTCCGATAAAACGCATTGGTGGGGGAATGCAAATGGTCTATAATGGTAAATGGTATATAGTGCCAGGTGCATGAATGTATTTATGTAGTTGCTGGTGATCCTTTACTTATGGTCAATAGTCATTATGTATTAGGTAGATAGTGTGAAAGAGGCACTATAGATAGTGTGTAAGGGGCACTTGGAGCTCTACTCACTACCCCCTCCCCCCTGTGTTAGTCACGGATCACCACACACTCAGCTCATGCAGGTGGTGGCCAAGCAGCCACACTGCATGGTGGTGGTGGGCAGATCACTATAGCCATGGTGACACAGGAATGCTTGATGTTCATTGGTGGAACTGTAAATGCTCTCTCTCTACTTTCATTCGTTATACTTCTCCTTTCTCTTCTTGCCTGTGTTGATTTCACCGCTAAAAAGTTGCATATATATGTATGTACATATAAGAATACATATGCCCGTATGTATATATAAGAAACGTCTATGAAGGCTAACAATTAAACAAAAAAAATGTCGTAATTGACTGTGGGCATGCATGTATATCTATCAGTTCACCTGCAGGTCTTTTTATTGTGACATTAAAGACACCGTGAGATGAGTGTGTGCGCACTGTGGGTGGGGGAGGGTGGGTGGGAGGAGACTTAAAGAGCACCTAACACTCTGAGTTGGCTTCAGGACCAAGTGTGGCACATGCTTCTCTTTGGTGATACAAGAGGTGCCTTCTGCTCAGGTTGAATGGCACTAGTGCCATATGAAGTTCACCAGAATATAATTCTGTAGTAAAACGCAAAGTAGCGTATTATTCGAAAGAAGCAATTTTGGACATGCATGCCAACCAGACGGGATGGCCGAATGAGTTGAGCATCCGCCTCCTGTTTTGGGAGATCAGGGGACCCAAACCCATTGGTTTGTGCGTTCGAACCCTGGTCGAGTCAAACCAATGACTTGAAAATTGCTACTTGTCACTTCCTAGCCATGCGCTCGGGATTATTAGGATAGGGCAAGGATTGGTTGGCTCAATGGCACGATAATGTGACTGAGTGGGATATCGCTGCTTTATCAGTTCATGGTGCTGGCGGCCTGGTCTCTCTTTTTTGTATACCTTTATTTTATTGTACGTGTTATCCTATTTATGTGACTAACTATAACTAAGTTATCCTATTTATGTGACTAACTATAACTTAGTTACCCTTTTTATGTGACTAACTATATACATACAGATGACACGGAATCCTTAAGAGTGCTGGCTTCCCGTGAAGAAGGTTCGAATCCCAGCTGACTCAAACGATGGCTTACAAAATTGCTACATGGTGCTACCTAGATAAAGGATTCACCCGGTACTCGCAGAACACTGGTGAATACCAACCATATATAAAAAGAGTTGAAAAAGCGGGTTAATGAAATGAGAGCCCAATTTCACAATCTAAGAAGCAACATTTATTCTTTGTAGATGTCTTCATATTTACCCGCTACCTTTGAGTTGAAAAATATAATAAAACATCTGGTTTAATAAGATGTAAAAGTGAAATCGACGGCGTTCTGTGGCCGCCATCTTGTCTTTTTCCATTCTCTCCCATTTCACCAACTCTGTGCCTATATATGTAGCCATTTGATCCTGGAACCACAGTTTCTAGTTCATGTCCCATACTAAAGATATTTTCGCCCGTATTTAGACTACGTTGTCCTTCACCCGTGTAATATACAAGTACCGGGTGAATCTTTTATCTAGGTGCTACCTAGCCTGGTGCTCTGTGTTACCAGGATAGGACGAGGACTGGTTAGCTCAGTGTCAGGACAATGTGATTGAGTGAGAAATTGGGGCATGGTGCCGGCAGCCTGATTTCCTAGTGGGGCAGCACTATAAAGTCACCATGAGTGTGCACGGTCATAAGTCGGTGCCCATCCTGATATGACCTTAGATGTTGCCAGAATGAAAAAAAACCAAGCACACGAGCATATTTGACTTGTCTCTTCAAATACAAAAGAAAATGAGGGGAAAAAAGCCTCATTGAGGACAAATTGTGTCGTGACAATTATTATACATGTCTGGATGGACAATTTAAAAAAACGAAAATTTTCATCGACCCTTGATCTGGTAGGCTATTGTGCATATATTATTTATATTCTTCCGGGGAGGAACAATGAACACATCTATATAGTTGGACGAGATAATACTCTGGCTGGTACCTCTAAAGGCCCCTCCGTTTAATCAAATAGTTCAATCATCAATTAATAAAAAACAATCACTCAAAAGTAAAAATTCCAACCGACTGGAGACCGAGTGGGAGCCACGCCGGGCCGAAATCGCCTCCCCCGCAAATCTTCCTCCTGATTGGAGGATAGCCCACGGCTCAGCGGAGAAGCAGCCGGGGGAGTACAGGCGGCACAGCGCCAACCCCACCACCGGTGGAGGATAGCAAGTGGCTCACCGGATCAGCACAGCAGCCGGGGTAGTGCAGGCGGCACAGCGCCCACCCCCCCACCAGTGGGCTATAGGCGAGGCCCGGCAGCCTAAATAATATGTGCATAACTTATTAACTAGTTATACTATATGATATATGCCTATGTCAGTATATCTGCGCACCTTATATTCCCAGGCCGTCACCCATCTATTTACTGACGGGGCTCGGCGTTTAGCTTAACTTTGGCAGATTGAGTTAGAGCGTCCGTTCAAACCCTGGTCAAGTCAAACCAATGACTTAAAAATTTATACTTGTCGCTTTCTAGCCAGGCATTCAGCATTAGTAGGATAGGGAAAGGAATGGTTGGCTCAGCGTCAGGATAATGTGACCTGAGTGAGATATCAGGTCATGGTGCTGGTGGCCTGGTCTCCCAGTGGGGCAGCACTATAAAGTCACCATGAGTGCACACTGCTACAAGTCGGTACCCGTCCTGGGGCCGTATGCAGGAGTCAGTGTTAGCGAGGCAAAACGGTGTTTGTCGGGAATTTCGGGTTAGCGGCGAAAAAATGGTATGCACGAGTCAGTGTTAGGCCTAACACCAAAGGCTTAACCGGTGTTACCTTAACCCTAAAAAATATCAGGTTTATCGAATTTATTAGGCCCAAATCTATTCAATGCGACCATATTTAACAGAATTAGATACGCAATAAGTGAAATTTATTCAAATTAACCCTAAATTCGAACCTTCCTTAAGGCTACCGCCGCATTGGCGGCGATATTACTAGTTATATTTTCGAATCGACGAACGTAATGTAAACAAATCGCCGCCGCCGCGGCGATTTGTTTACTTTACGCTCGTCAATTCGAAAATATAACTATTAATATCGCCGCCAATACGGCGGTAACCTTAATAATGCTTCGGATTTAGGGTTAAATTGATCAAATTTCACTTATTGCGTATGTAATTCTGTTAAATATGATCGCATTCAGTAGATTTGAGCCTAATATCTGGCTACAAACGCAGAGGGATTTCCCAAATCTATAAATAATTTCACGTTTAGCTAAAATGTTAGTGTTACGCGCTCCTGCATACCACTTGACACAGTTCCTGACATCGGCGATAGCTAATCGGTAATAGGCTGTAACACCAAACCCCGCTAACACTGACTCCTGCATACGGGCCCTGATATGACCTTAGATATTGCTAGGACATAAAACAACAAACAAACAGCTTAACTTTGGTGATCAGATGAGAACCAGTGTTTTCGATGTAATGTCGGCCATGACATTAGGATGCGCTTGTATGTGTAATTGATCGACAATGTACCAGATGGCTTAAAGTTGCATAGTTCAATGGTTTTCACTTTCTATCATTTTCTGAGATAAAAATATTTGCTTGATCGCTATAATCTACCTTACTTTAGTTTGAAGTAACTTTTTATTTTAGATGGCTAACTTCTGAGATATTTGAAGGGCAAATTAATTTTGGCAAGCTTGCCAAAGATCTGACTCCTTAGACTTCTGCAGTTACAGGTTCTATTAAATTGCCTCTGTATTCCCTTCTATCTGGCGATGACTGCTTACTTAATAAGTGCATCAGTATCTAAGTTTAAATATGTAGAATTAAATCTAGATAATTGTTTTGGTTTTGAAAATTTGATGTTTTCATTGGACTATGCAGCTTCACACTGCAGCTTGTGACTACTGGCGACCACTTTGCGACCAAAAGGCCGACTGGTCACTAGCTGGTCACTAGCTGGTCACTCACCGGTCGGAAACCACCGAAAGGTTTTTGGTGCAGATCGCGCGAACCTACAACCTCCTTGTAACCAAAATGGTCACCACGAGGTTGGTGACCGATTCCCGACCATTGTTTTTCCTGCCTTTCTTTTCCTTTGGTCGCAAAGAGATCACCGGGTTTTGCTCACAAACTGGTCGCAAGTGGTCACAAGCGATCACAAGCTGTCGCAAGCTGTAGGCCCTAGTGTGACTGAGGTCTTACTCGGTAGCAACATCTCCAGGAAGTGAGTACCACCTTGTGTGTTGTTAATCAGAACACGGTGGCCGTGTTTGACTGGGAGCGCCCCTTCGTACTGATCAAACTAATCTCACAAATTTGTTCGACTGGAACCATAGGTGTGTCTCCATGAGATCTGTGTCTATGCCTGGACATCAAGTTAAGTTAGGAAAGAAATTTGAACACTGCATGTACTTCATGATATCACCGAGCAGCGTTATCGCACATTCCAAGTGACGCTGCAGTGGCAACCATGCACACTGCATGTGCGTCCCAATAACACACTGCATGTGTTTCAAGATATCTTGAAACACATGCAGTGTGTTCCGACGTTGGGAATCAATCCCTTTCCACTTTTGATTCACCGTCGGGCCATCGTCGGCCCGACGGTGGTGTTCCGACGTAGGGTATCAATCCCTTTCCACTTTTGAGCCACCGTCGGGCCACCGTCGGCCCGACGGTGGTGGGCCGCCGCAGGTTTGCATTCATTTTCCACACTTGGGCCACCGTCGAGCCACCGTCGGGCCGCCGGTGGATTTCCGACGCAGGTTTGCATTCATTTTCCACATTTCCTGATTTGAGTCACCGTCGGGCCATCGTCGGCCCGACGGTGGTGTTCCGACGTTAGGGTTCAATCCTTTTTGCACTTTAGATTCACCGTCGGGCCATCGTCGGCCCGACGGTGGTGTTCCGACGTTAGGGTTCAATCCCTTTCCACTTTTGATTCACCGTTGGGCCATCGTCGGCTCGACGGTGGTGGGCCGCCGCAGGTTTGCATTCATTTTCCACGTCTGGTCCACCGTCGAGCCACCGTCGAGCCGACGTGGTGGGCCGCGCCTGCGCAGTTCTTTAAATTTGCATTCCGGCTCGAGTCGCCCGCGGACCATGTGCGATTGTTGATCAGTGTTCTTTTTCTACCAGTAACTCCAGAAATACCAGGAATTTTAAGGAATCCTTTACCAGGTTTGTTTATTAATATGCTTAGATTATTTTGTAAAAGTTTTGTAATTTATTACGAATTATTAATGGAATTATTCGTGTTAATTCGATTTGAATTATCCGATACGGTTTGTTTACTTCGAATCGCCACCAGAACACGTGCGATTGTTGATCAGTGTTCTTTTTCTACCAGTAACTCCAGAAATCCCAGGAATTTTAAGGAATCATTTACCAGGTTTGTTTATTAATATGTTTAGATTATTTTGTAAAAGTTTTGTAATTTATTACGAAGTATTAATGGAATTATTCGTGTTAATACGATTTGAATTACCCTGAACGGAATTTTGACGAAGGACCGCCATCTTGTTTTTTTCCGAGAAGACACTGTCACTATAGTGTCAATACGTACAGACTATATTAAATTTATATGGTATGGGATCTCGATTTCTATTAATTTTGAATAAAACTAATATTTTTACAGTGACAGTGTCTTCTCGGCTTGTCGGCCCGACGGCGTTTGTCGCCGTCGCCCCGACGGCGGCAGCCGCCGTCGAGTCGACGGTGGATGGTTGGACAAAACAACGTCGGCCCGACGGCGTTTTCCACCGTCGGGCCGCCAGAGCGGCCGCCGTCGGGCCGCCGGAGCGGCCGCCGTCGGGCCGACAACTGTGTGCTGTCTGGGATAGCACTTGGCAGTGTTCGTGCACATTGCATGTGGCATTGCAGTGGCAACCATGCACACTGCATGTGCTTCCCAATAACACACTGCATGTGTTTCAAGATAGCACTTGGCAGTGTTCGTGCACATTGCATGTGGCATTGCAGTGGCAACCATGCACACTGCATGTGCTTCCCGTGCACACTGCAAGTGCTTCCGTGCACACTGCATGTGCTTCCTGATAACACTCGGATGTGTTATTGCATATTGAAGTGACACTGAATGTGCTTCCTGTGCACACTGCATGTGCTTCCTGATAACACTCGATTGTGTTATTGCACATTGAAGTGACATTGCAGTGGCGAACATGCACACTGCATGTGCTTCCTGATAACATTTACATGTGTTATTGCACATTGCAGTGACACTGCAGTGGTGACCATGCACAGTGTGTGTGCTCCCTATAACACTCGCAAGTGTTATTGCACATTTCAGTGACACTGCAATGGTGACCATGCACACTGCATGTGCTCCCTATAACACTTGCATGTGTTATTGCACATTGCAGTGACACTGCAGTGGTGACCATGCACACTGCATGTGATTCCTGATCACAGTCGGATGTGTTGCACATTGAAGTGACACTGCAGTGGCGACCATGCACACTGCATATGTTCCTGATAACACTCGGATGTGTTATTGCACATTGAAGTGACACTGCAGTGGCGACCATGCACACTGCATGTATTCCTGATAACACTCGCATGTGTTATTGCACATTGCAGTGAGACTGCAGTGGTGACCATGCACACTGCATGTGCTTCCTGATAACACTCGCATGTGTAATTGCACATTGCAGTGACACTGCAGTGGTGACCATGCACACTGCATGTGCGTCTCGATAACTCGGATAGGGAGGCACAATTGACAGCACGCAGGCGACCCATGTGGAAGGTCAGGAGTCTAGGGCAAGGACTGGTTAGCTCAGTGTCAAGATAGTGTGATTGAGTGGGGAATTGGGTCATAGGGATGGCGGTGTGGTCTCCCAGTGGAGCATCACTATAAAGTTACCATGAGTGTGCACTGTCACAAGTCAGTACCCGTCTTGATATGACCTTAGATGTTGCCAGGACGCAAAACTCCAACAACCAAACAAAATTCAACCATTTACACCTGGTCGCACTTTGTTGGAACAATCGATTGCAGTAAATATTGATTTCACTATGAATTAGGTTAAGTGGCTCCAGATTAAAATCGGATCGAAGGGTTTAATTACAGCACTTTTGCTGACATTCCAGTGAAAATCTGGTCACCTGTGTTTATCATGTATTCGTTATATGAATATTTGGTATACATTATACCCGGCGTGGCGGCCTAATCGGCAGAAGGCAGGACTCCCGTGTGGGATATCGGGAGTTTGGTTCTCCGTCGAGTCAAACCGATGACGTTGACGTTGAAATTGATACTTTTCTCTTCCTAGTCTGGCGCTCAGCATTAATAGGATAGGGCAAGGACTGTGTCAGTGTCAGGATAATGTGACTGAGTGGGATATCGGATCATGGTGCCAGCGGCCTGATTTCCAAGTTGGGAAGCACTGTAAAGTCACCATTAGTGCACACTGTCACAAGTCGATATCTGTCCTGGTATGACCTTAGATGTTGCTAGGACATAAAAGCCCAACAATCATTGATTTACATTAATAATAAAAAATCATTTGATTAACATCAACTAGATCTTACTTAAAATGGGTTATTTGAGCTTCAATCCAGTGGGACTGATCTGCCAAGCACCATTTTGGGATTCGAACCGACGGGTTCGAACCCTTGTCGAGTTAAACCAATGACTAAAAATTTATACGTGTCGCTTCCTAGCCAGGCGCTAGGCATTGTTAGCATATTGGGATAGGGCAAGAACTGGTTGGTTCAGTGTTAGGATAATGTGACTGAGTGGGATAGGATAATGTGACTGAGTGGGATAGGATAATGTGACAGTGGAATATCAGGTCATGTTGCCGGGGCCTGGTCTCCCAGTGGGTCAGCACTATAAGGTCGCCATGAGTGCGCACTGTCACAAGTCAGTAGGCCTACCTCCGCACTCATGGCGACTTTATAGTGCTGCCCCACTGGAAGATCAGGCCACCAGCACCATGACCTGATATCCCACTCAGTCACATTATCCTGACACTGAGCCAACCAGTCCTGGCCCTAATGCTGATAATGCCGAGCGCCAGGCTTTGAAGTGACAAGTATCAATTTTTAAGTCATTGGTTTGTCTTGACTAGGGTTCGAACCCACGATCTACCAACACGGGAGATGGACGCTCTAACTCATTCGGCCATCCCGTCTGGTAAAGTATCATATATATATTGTCATAGGGGGGATGAAAAATGGGAAATGCTTTGTCTAGATCAGGGTTTGGATCCATACTTCTAAGTTCCAGCCATTCCGGGGCCAGATGCTAATCAGTGCAGTACATTGGCTCCTTGCCTACCTGTCTATGTGGCTCCTTGCCTGAGAGGTCAGTGCAACATACTACAGTTGTCCCCCTGGAATTGTACCTCATTTAAATGGTTTACGCCCACAAGTCGCTTTAATGCTTATAATTGCATACATACATGCAATGCACTTCATCATCATCGTCGGTCGCGATGCGACAAAGACTGCTTTCATTACTTGACTGCCGCTCTCCATTTAGCTCTCTGCTGTGAGAGTTGCGTTTGTGCGGTTGTTCATTTCATGAAAGCTGCCTGCAAAAGTGTTGAAGTGCTGCTGGCTTTTGCAAGTTACCAGCGGCACTCTCTCGGGGAGCAAATAGAGGTTTCACACCGGCAAGAACATGTCAAGACAGGCGCAAAACTATTTGTCCCTGCAGTGGCTGGTCGGGAGATGTTGGGAGTTCCATACATCAACCGCCCTTAATGCTGCCACAGTGACATGGTTTTCTGTTTAGGGTTTGCTCCCTTAGCCTTCGGTTCTGTCAAGAACCTGTACCACAAGGCAGTGGTTTACAACTCTGCAAGGCAGGGGCGTCAAACTCCCTGAGGTATTGCTATACCTGCATACCATGCATTTGGGTATATGCACTTACATATACCCAAATGCAGCATACCGTTAACAACCACATCTAGCTTGTATCAGGTCCAGGTCATGTCCAACCAGTGTCATGGGGGGGGGGGGAGGTGATGCAATTGACAAATATTGCACCTAGAGCAGGATTCGAACCCCTACTTCTTGCCATTCTGGGGCTAGCGTGCTAACTGTTACACTATCTAGGTTCCCTGATGCAATTACTCTATCCATGGCTACATATCTATGTGGCTTTTCCTGCGAGGTCAGTGCAGATTTCTACAATATGTTGGCCTGGACAAGAAAGGTAGCCAAATTTCTAAGAGCGCTGGCCGGCTTCCTGTGTAGAATGTCATAGGTTTTATCCTCGACCGACTTACAAAATTGATATGTGTCGCTGCCAGTCTCTCTCGAAGTCTAGCTCAACATTAACGTTGCATAGTCCGATGGGTCTGAATTTCTGTTGTTTTTCTGGGATAAATGTATTAGATCGATCACTAGTTTTTACTTTACATTAGTTCAAAGTTAATTGTATTTTAAGTGGTAGACTTTTGAGATATTTTGAGTGCAAACATGGAAAATTAGTTTCGGCAATCTTGTCAAAACTCTGACACCATAGACTTCTGCAGTAACAGGTTCTGTTAAATTGACTCAGCATTGCCTTCTACGCAGAAACAAATGCTTAATAAGTGCATCAGTATTTAAGTTAGATATGTAAAATCAAATCTAGATAATTGGTTTGGTTTTTAAAATTTGATATTTCATCAGACTATGCAGCTTTAATAGGATAGGGAAAGGATTGGTTTGATCAGTGTAGGATAATGCGACCGAGTGGAATATTGGATCATGGTGCCAGTGGCACTGTCTCCCGGTGGGGCAGCATTGTGAAATTGCCATGAGTGCACCCTGTCATAAATGTATGGGTATGTGACTGTAACTGTTGCTAGGATGGTAGATCCCAAAAACAAAACAAATGTGAACATTTGTTTGGAGTGTGACCATTTGTTTGGGGTGTGACCAGGGGTGTCGTGTTAACAAGATGTTATCAGACGGAATGGCTGAATGAGTTGAGCATCCGTCTCCCGTTCTGGTAGATCGTGGGATTGTGGGTTCGAACCCTGGTCACGTCAAACCGATGACTTAAATATTGATACTTGTCGCTTCCTAGCCAGGCACTCGGCATTATTGGGACAGGGCAAGGACTGGTGTGCTCAGTGTCAGGATAATGTGACTGAGTGGGATACCAGGTCATGGTGCTGGCAGCCTGGTTTCCCAGTGGGACAGCACTATAAAGTCGCTATCAGTGTGCACTGTCACAAGTCGGTACCCATCCTGATATGACCTTAGATGTGGCTAGGACATAAAACAACAAACAAACAATAAATATTGATACTTATCAGTTCCTAGCCTGGCACTTATCATTATTAGGATAGGGAAAGGAGCAGTGAGATGAGGAAGACCAATCCACCACGATTGGAATTTCCTCTACTTAATCAACTAATCTACTTAATCAACTTAATCAACCTGTAGTCTCTGGTTAAGGAACAAGGATTTTTTAATGGATTGAAAAATGTTGTGCCGATAATAATAATAATAATGCTGATTTAGTTTTTCTTTAGTTGAGAGCAGTCAGAATAACAGCTTTGACCATTTTTCAGAACCGATTTCTGTCTTGCAAATACTCCTATTTTAATCTTGGTCTAAAACGGGGCCACCGGAAGTAGTTAGATGCCCGTTACTTCCTGTCTGCCATGGTCACTGACCCGGAACACACTTCTGGAACACACTTCTGGCATAATGGCGGTGGGATTATGAGGGAGACTTGCCACGCTTCGAAAGATGTGAATTCTCGCTGCCAGCATCTCGTTCCACCATCCCACTTCTTAAAGTGGGATGGTGGAACAAAGTGGTCCTTAGCCGCTGCTGCATTAGCCACGCATGGCTTACATGCATGGCGGCTCAACAGGGACCCTCCTCCTGAATGTATTCGGTATCAGTACTCACTGACACTCAAACATACTTTTATTAAACTGTGTTGATTTTATGGCCTTGCGCCAACAATTTAAAAATGCTAACGGCTTACTAATGCAAAAGACGCTTTAGTCTTCTTGAGGACAGCAGGGACTGTACCACCTCATATAGCATAGTAAACCAATTTTTAAGAGTTTACGTATGAAGAATGATACCATTGACTTTTATCTAGAATTTTACTCGACATGGGATAAAACAACCACCAATCTAGAATTGTATCTTCCTTGGCCACAATTTTTATAATTATGAGCTTTTAACATAAAAAGTGCCTTTTGACACATAATGGACGGACGGATGGGAGAAAGTATATGTTTTATTATATTTTCCAACTCAAAAGTAGCGGGCAGACATGAAGACATATACAAAGAATAAATGTTGCTTCTTAGATTGTGAAAATAGTCTCTCATAAAGACTGAATGCAATAGCCCGATTTTTCAACCGTTTTTATATAAGGCTGGTCTTCACCCCTGTACTGGAAGTACAGGGTGAATCTTTTATCTACCGTCTCCCGTGCTGGTAGATTGTGGGGTCGTGGGTTCGAACCCTGGTCGAGTCAAACCAATGACTTAAAAATTGATACTTGTTGCTTCCTAGCCAGGTGCTCAGCATTATTAGGATAGGGAAAGGACTGGTTGGCTCAGTGACAGGATAATGTGACTGAGGGGGATATCAGGTCATGGTGCTGGTGGCCTGGTCTTCCAGTGGGGCAGCACGATAAAGTCGCCATGAGTGCGCACTGTCACAAGTCGGTACCCATCCTGATATGACCTTAGATGTTGCTAGGATGTAAAACAACAAACAAACAAACAATTTAGGCACTTGTTGCTGCCTCAAAGGAATAAATACTGTTCCGAATGAAGTCTATCACGTCCAGCATATTTACATACATGATTATTTAATTTCGTACATGTTCACTTCAAATATCTTCACAGTTAACCGTTTGAAATAAACATAAGGTAGACCTTTTTCTTAAAGTTGCATAGTCCGATGGTGTTGGGTTCCTAAAACTTTTCTGAGATAAATATATTAAATTGATTGCTATAATCTACCTTACTTTAGTTTGAAGTGGCTTATTTTAAATCACCAAGTTTTGAAATATTTGAAGTACAAACATGTTAAATTAGTTTCCGCAATCACGCCAAAAGTCCGACACTATAGGCTTCTATTAAATTGACTCAGTATTCCCTTATATGTAGCAAGTACCAAATGCTTAATAAGTGCATCACTATTGAAGTTAGATATGTAGAATCAAATCTAGATAATTGTTTTGGTTTTGAAAATATGATGCTTCATCGGACTATGCAGCTTTAACACTGTCTGTAAAAGAAAATAATGAATGCCGCCGATTTGTGGCCACCAATACTTTACAGCCTTTGGCGCTGCTCTGGAATGCCTTACACCTATCCCACATTGTCTACAGCTATACAATGCACCATGCTGGTGTTTGATATTGATTGATTGAATGTTAATATCTTGCAAAGTCTGAGGTCATATGAGGCCGTGAATTGCCCGACTTCTGGCACCAGGATGCAATATAACCTGATAACTGACTGGCTTAGTTTTACTAATGTGACGCCATATATATATATAACTGAGTGGCCTAGTTTTACTAATGTGACGCCATATATATAACGAGTGGCCTAGTTTTATTAATGTGATGACATATATATAACTGAGTGGCCTAGTTTTACTAATGTGACGCCATATATATAACGAGTGGCCTAGTTTTACTAATGTGATGACATATATATAACTGAGTGGCCTAGTTTTACTAATGTGACGCCATTTTATAACTGAGTGGCCTAGTTTTACCAATGTGACGCCATATATATATAACTGACTGACTTAGTTTTACTAATGTGATGTCAGTGGGGCAGCACAATAAAGTCGCCAAGATGTACACCTATATAATATATGAGAGAGCGCCACCAATTTATATTCATATAATAGATTACATGACACATATGAAGAGTTCAGGTGCAAAACCCTGTAAACGGCATTCCAAAAAAAAAATAATGTGAGAAATGGTAATGGATCGATGAACACAAACAAAATAGGAATCTCAATGGACCCATTTGCAGTTTGGACTATTTTCCGTTCCAACCAGTGGTTCACAACTGGTTCATCAAAGGCTGTGGTATGTGTTCTCCTGTCTGTGGGAAAGTGCATATAAAAGATCCCTTGCTGCTTATCAGAAAGTGGCGACAGCAGGTTTCCTCCAAAGAAATATGTCAGAATGACCATATGTTTAACGTCCAATAGCCGATGATAACAATCAATGCGCTCTTGAAGCATCATTAAATCAAACAAACATTTAGAACTCTTCATATACTGTGTAGGTGTTCCAAAAACAAATGCATACAGGTGCAGCCTGGCCTGAATTCCCAGCCTATTGTACTGCACCGCCTAACACATGACGCTGAAGTTGTGAGGAGTCAGTCAGGCAACGTTGGTTCCGTATAAAAGCATTGTGCATTCGTCCTGTTGTCGCCGAGTGGTGGGGCATGCCTCTACACATTACACCCACAGTGACCCACTTCACATTCATATAAGCATAAGTAGCATACATATATCGTTATGTCTGGGTATTGTGTATGGGTCTGGTAATGTGGGTGTGGTAATGTGGGTGTGGTGTTGTGGGTGGTGTGGTGTTGTGGGTGGTGTGGTGTTGTTGGTGGTGTGGTGGTGTTGGTGGTGTGGTGTTGGTGGGTGTGGTGTTGGTGGTGTGGGTGTGGTGGTATGGGTGTGGTGGTATGGGTGTGGGTGTGGGGGGTGGGGGGGTGATATGGGTGTGGTGGTGTGTGGGTGTGGTGGTGTGGGTGTGGTGGTGTGGGTGTCGGTGTGGGGGGTGGTGATGTGGGTGGGGTGATGTGGGTGTGGTGGAGTGGGTGTGCTGGTGTGGGTGTGCTGGTGTGGGCGTGGTGGGTGTATGGTGTGTATTTTGAGTGAGAGCGTGTGAACATACATTGGAACCAGTGTCAGAGTTTCATTTCCCACCAGTTGAAATTCCCAAATGTCGTTTCTGCGCATGCGTGGATTCGAGTGACGAATGCAAACTGCAGAGTGTCCGAGTTTCATTTCCCAACAGTTGAAGTTCCCGAATATCTCTGAGGTGTGGGGGGGTACTTTTATTACATTCTTTTAATTATTGTTTCAAATTCGATTTTAGGGTTAATTTGATTAAATTTCACTTATTGCGTATGTAATTCTGTTAAATATGATAGCATTGAATAGATTTGGGCCTTATATATAGCCGCCGATGAGGCGGCGATTTGTTTACTTTACATTCGGCTTGAGTTTGATGGTATGCGCAGTGCAAAACATTAGTTTTATTCCAAATTAATAGAAATCCAGAACCCTAACCGTATCAATTTAATATAATCTTTTTGGTAATCATGTTTTCTATGTGTATTCCAATCAGCTTGTTTCTAGGTGGTGTGGTTTTAGAGATATTTAACTTTTACTATATGAAGATTGCTCACGGCCATTGACAATTGGGATTTGAAACTGGTTAATTTTGTATGCATGCACAGACGACGCTGTTGGATTCTGATGCATGCGCAGAAGCGATATTTGGGAATTTCAACTGGTGGGAAATGAAACTCTGACACCGGTGATGTCATGTCGGCAGGACATATTTATATAATTGTGCTCAGGCGGAAACCAGCGGTGGCGATGTTAGTAACAGGTGGTGCTAGTAGTGGACATATGACACAGAACGGGCAATTTGTATGTCGAAATTGAATATCTAAAGAAGTGACTGCCTTAATTTATATTGACATAATAAATTCCATAGCACATAAGTGTATGTAAATGCAATATACACATGAGCTGCATGCGTATCAGGGACTGCTAAAATGTGTAAATAAATAACACAACGGTATGCATGCATGTGCATTCTTATATATGTCGTGGGAGTGATGAAAATGGGAAATATTGCGCCTAGAGCGTGACTCGAACCCACATCTCGTTCCATTCCGGGACAGTGTGCTAACCATAACACCACCTAGGCTCCCTGATATCACCATACTACTCACACCTACCTGTATATGCGGCTCCTTGCCTGAGAGTTCAGTGCAGACCACTACACTCGTCCCACCGCAATTGTAAGTCTTTTAATGCTTACAATTACATACAGTCAATGCGCTTACATATACATACACAGGGTAGGTTCAACAACCATACAGCGCATAGCTTGTACAGGATCATGGTCACGGCAACCAGTGTCATGGGGGTGATGAAAATGGGAAATATTGCGCCTAGAGTGAGACTCAAACCCACATCTCTTTGCATTCCAGGCCAGTGTGCTAATCATTACGCCACCTAGGCTCCCTGATATCACCATACTGCCCATGCCTACCTGTCTATGCGGTTCCTTGCCCGAGAGGTCAGTGCAGACCACTACATATATATGAACACCCTGAAACAACAATAACAAGAAATTGAATTAAAATCAAAGATTTGTACCTGATAATTTTAATTCTCACCCACTTTTCTTGTTATCAAATGGTTATGGAGTGATGAACATGATATGAATATGTATGAATATGTATGAATGTATCAAAATTAACCTCTTGAAGGTTTGATACACTGTTTATCTAAATTGTTGGATTGGTATTTACAGAGTTTTGTGCGTGAACTCCTCATGCATATGGATTAATGAGGTATACATGGACTATTTAGCTCAGTGTCAGGATAATGTCACTGAGTGGGATATTGCGTCATGGTGCCGGCGGCCTGATTTACCAGTTGGGCAGCACTATAAAGTCGCTAGGAGTGCACTGTCACAAGTCGGTACCTGTCCTGATATGACCGTAGATGTTGCTAGGAGGTAAAACAACACACAAACAAAGCATAGCGAAGAGATGTAAATAAAATGCATAATGGCATGCATGTACCCATGTGTGTAGTTCACAAATACACACAAAAAGAAGTTTGTTTTATTTAACGACACCTCTAGAGCACATTGATTTTTATCATCAGCTATTGGATGTCAAACATATGGGCATTCAGACATATTTCTTTAAAGGAAACATACTGCCGCCACATAGGCTACTCTTTCCGATAAGCAGCAAGGGATCTTTTATATGCACCTTCCCACAGACAGGACAGCACCACATACCACAGCCTTTGATGAATCAGTTGTGGACCACTGGTTCGAACGGAAAATAGCCCAAACTGCAAATGGGTCCACTGAGCAGGATCGATATGATGACCCACACCTTCAAAGGTGGACACTCTACCGCCTGAGCTACGTCCCGCTCCTAGTTCACAAACACAATGCTCACACACACTGCTATGAGTTCCACTTTCACGTATGTACCATACATAGCTGAGCCTGTCTCAAAAGGCGATAACTCTTTTTTTGTCTTCCCCATTGTAACGATTGACACAAAACAGCACAGAAAGACCTAAACTGAAAACATAAGGACATTTGCTTCAAATCAATATGTATTCTATTGAGATTATGAAACACCATCTAAAAAACAAATCAGTTTATCCTGAGCAAATGCATAAGTAGATACTATGTTGATCGTTACAATGGACAAAGTTTTGTCCCATATTGCTTAACACCTTTTGAGACAGTCTCAGCTACATACATGTTGCAGAGGGCTGTGGTGTCGGTTAATGGCTCGGGGACCCATCGACCGCCATGGCTGACGGGGCACTGTAATTGGTGGGAGGGAGAACAGGGGACCAGGTGGAAACCGGTTATACCACTGTAGACGCCCAGTGTGCGAGCTGGGAACCTGTGGGTACACACACAAACACCCACAAACACCCACAAAAAACACACACAAAACACACACAATACGCACACAATACACACACAATATGCACAACAAACACACAACAAACAAACACACAACAGACACACAACAGACACACAACAGACACACAACAGACACACAACAGACACGCAGCAAATACGCAGCAAACACGCAGCAAACACACAGCAAACACGCAGCAAACACACATCAAACACACAACAAACACACAACAAACACACAACAAACAAACAACAAACACACAACAAACACACAACAAACACACAACAAACACACAACACACACAACAAACACACAACAACACACAACAAACAAACAACAAACACACAACAAACACACAACAAACACACAACAAACACACAACAAACACACAACAAACAAACAACACACAAACAACGCACAAACAACACACAAACAACACACAAACAACACACAAACAACACACAAACACAACAAACAAACAACAAACAAACACACAACAAACAAACACACACCAAACAAACATACAACAAACAAACACCAAACAAACACACAGCACACACCCAATAAATAAACACACAGCAACACCCATCAACACACAACAAACACACAACAAACAAACACACAACAAACAAACACACAACAAACAAACACACAACAAACAAACAACAAACACACAACAAACACACAACAAACACACACACAACAAACAAACACACCAGGGGTGGGGGTGGGGGTGGGGAGTGGAGGGTGGGAGGGGGTGGCTTTGTGTGGTGGTGGGGGAGTGGAGGGCGGGAGGGGGGTGACGATGGAGGTTAGCAATGGAATGTCGCGGATTAGTGTTGGCCAATTTCATTTAGCCTTACTTAGTATGGGCGTGTACATCTGAGGCCAATTTGTGTGTGTAGGAGGATGGGGGCGGAGGGTTCTGTGTGAGCGTGGATGTGGACAACCGGGGGCGACGCACACGGGAGGAATTCGCTAAGCCGGAAGCGGAAGTACAGCTTGTGTCACGCTGCTGCGCTGTGAGATCAGCGCTGCGAGATCTGCGCTTGCGTTGAATGGAGCGGTGGTGGCGGCGGAGGACCCTATCCACGCTATCCACATCCGGTTTACTTAGGTATGCATGGCGGGGACTTAGAAAGGAGAAAGTAGATCACATTTTCGTTGTGCGAAGTTTCTTCTTGCCAACAGTTACTGCCGTGCCAAATATAGCGCCTAGCGTTAGGGTTGTCTGCAGGAATACACAAACAAAAGTAGTGTGAGACCAGATGGAATGGCCGAATGAGTTCAGCGTCCATCTCACGCTCTGGTAGATCGTGGGGTTTGAACCCTGGCCGAGTCAAACCTGTGACTTAAAAATTTATACTTGTCACTTCCTATCCAGGCGCTTGGCATTAATAGGATAGGACAAGGACTGGTTAGCTCAGTGTGAGGATAATGTGACTCTGGGATATCGGGTCATGGTGCTGGTGGCCTGATTTCCCAGTGGGGCAGTACTATAAAGTTGACATCAGTGTGCGCTGTCACAAATCTATGTTTGTTTATACTCGCATAATACATCATGCATCACATATATACATTAGTATGGATGTAACATGTTATACGATACGCTAAAAGATTGCATTTTGTAGCCATCCCTATGTGTAAAACCAAATATTGCCAGGATGAAAAACAAAAATACCCAAAATCAACCAACCGATGGGTGTTCTTTGTGTCATCGTTCAGAGAGTGCGGAAGTAGCAGTGTGCGCATGCGCAATTATAGGGGGTGGACGGACTTCAGCTGTAAGTGTAACGCGTGCTGAGGAAGCCCTGCTTGGGGAGTAGGGTATGAGGGAGGGGGGGTATGGGGGGGGGGGAGGGATATTTCCCTTATTTCGGGGTGGGCCTGGGGTGACGCGTCACGGCACACTAGGTTCAGAAAGGTGAGGTGAGGGGGGGGGGGGGGGCTGAGGGAGGGGGTGAGGGGGGGGGGGGGGGGGGGGGGGGGGGGGGGGGGGGGGGGGGGGGGGGGGGGGGGGGGGGGGGGGGGGGGGGGGGTGGGAGGGGGGGGGGGGGGGGGGGGGGGGGGGGGGGGTGAGGGGGGAACGCTGGAGGGGTGTAACTGAATACATCTGCAGGTGTATGATGACACCCGCCTACGCACAAAATGACACCCACAGGTCACATGTCACAGGTCACGTGGGTCCACGTGAGCTAAGTTCAGGAGTATATGTATATATACAGTAGAATCTCTCTAACCGACCACATCCACAAATCGACCACTCCCCCATATCGATCACTTAATTTGGGTCCCACACGATCGCCTATGCAATACAATTGTAACCGGGGTTGGGGGGGGACCTCCCTAAACCTACCACCTCCCTAAATGGATCATTTAAAGTCGGTCCCATGATCCATAATAATAATAATAATAATAATAATAAAATAGCCCAAACTGCAAATCGGTCCACTGAGAAGGATCGATAGGATGATCAACACCTTCACAAGTGGACACTCTACCGCCTGAACTACGTCCTGCTCATGTAATGCTTACAAGTTGTTTGTTTGTTTGTTTGTTGTTGTTTTACGTCCTAGCAACATCTAAGGTCATATCAGGACGGCTGTTGCTTACAAGTAGACATGGAGGCAATACCCAACATACACATAGGCCTACACAGGGTCGGTTCAACACCCATACAGCAAATAGCTTGTACAGGATCCTGGTCAAGGCACCACTTGCATGGGGGTGATGAAAATGAGAAATAATGTGCCTAGAGCGGGCATCAAACCCACATCTCTTGCATTATGGGCCAGTGTGTTAACCATTACACCACCTAGGTTCCCTGATGTCACCACCCTACCCACACCTACCTGTCTATGCGACACCTTGTCTGAGAGGTCAGTGCAGAATGGTTAGTCAGCATGCTCTCCCCGGAATGGCAGGAGGCGTTGGTTCGAATCCTACTCTAGGCGCAATATTTCCGATTTCAATCACTCCTCCGTATAATGATGTATATTTATAAACCCGCGTAATGTGTGTTATACCCGTTTACATGTCCATTAAAGCGGCATAGTCTGATGAAATATCAAATTTTCAAAACCAAACCAATTATCACGATTTGATTTTACATATCTAACTTAGATACTGATGCACTTATTAAGCTTTTGTTTCTGCGTAGAAGGCAATACTGAGTGAATTTAACAGAGCCTGTTACTGCAGAAGTCTATGGTGTCAGAGTTTTGGCAAGCTTGCCAAAACTAATTTTCCATGTTTGCACTCGAAATATCTCAAAAGTTTACCATTTACAATAAAAGTAACTTTGAACTAATGTAAAGTAGATACTAGTGATCGATCTAATATATTTATCTCAGAAAAAATACAGAAATTCAAAACCATCGGACTATGCAACTTTGACCATGTGTGTGTATACACACAGCGTAACGTGCATCTGTGTGTATAATGCCACATTGGGTGTTATGTGAAGAACGCAGGCTCAAAACCATGTAAACGCCAATCCAAACATTAACATAAACATTGGATTCAAACCCTCAAAAAGTTTTTTTTTTTTTTAGATTCCTATATTTTTGTTCATTGCTCCACAATCATGACATCACAAGAAAAGTGGAATTAGTAAGAAATACAATTATTTTCAGGTACAAATCTTTTATTTTAATTACATTTTTGGATTGGTGTTTGCCTGTTTTTGCGCCTGAACTTTTCATGTGAAAGCCAGACACTCACGTGACCTTGAACCACATGTATGTGCATGCACGCCTCACCGGATTGAGGAAATGGATAGAGCCGGACAAAAATATTCTAGTCCGCTGTGATTCGAAAGTGAAATGTATCAATTATGTAACGGACGGGTAACAGATGGTAACGGACAGTAACGGTTGATAAAGTATCTAACGATCAACGGACAATTCAGTATACAAAAAGAACTATAACGAACGGCAACGGACGTGTAATGGATATGGAATGGATGGGAACGGGCGGGAGCGGACGGGGAACGGATGGGGAATCGACAGGGATTGGATAATAACCTCATACATCAGTCCAGTGCAATCCGCTACAAGTTTTGTGCATGCTCAAAACTTGTAACCGATCGGGCCAGATATCAACGGATATGCAACAGACACAAACTGTACTTTGCCGGATATCAACGGACTTTGTTCGGTTTCTTCCTGTTTCCCCAATCCAGCGAGGTGTGCCAGAGCCTTTATGCAGGTATATGTGTCTATATATAAACAGGTATCGTGACAGGTACTCTAAAGTCACCCACTCAAATTTGAATTTGAGGTTATCTACATCCGTGGCACATATTGCGCATTTGTATGTGTGTATATATGAAGAGTTCAGGCGCAACTCATCATCAACGCCTATCCATAAATGTAGTTTAAGTAAAAGATTTTTACCTGAAAATAATTTTAATTCTCACTAATTCCACTCTTCTCTTGATCACGTGATTATGGAGCAATGAACAAAAAGTAAGAATTTAGCTAAATAAAAATATTTGAAGGTTTGATTCCAATTTTTATCTACGTGGTGTTCTCTGTGGCAGAGTGGTAAGAGTGTCTGCCTTTTTTCTAGGTAGGACTCCTAATCTGAAGGTCGGTGGTTCGAATCCCCATGCCCCCACCCCTGCCAATTTGGATTTCGACCGCTGTGTATAATTTGCAGGGTCATCAAAGACCAGTTGCTCTCATACCATGTCTGTGGTGTGGGAGGTTAAAAATCCCTTGGGTCAGTAAAAGTGTAGGCTCAGGCTTTCTATCGACAAACTGACTAATGGTGAGAACAAGTCTATTCACACTTATCCATGATATGCAGTATACATCTTCAAGAAAATTTAAAAAAAAAAAAAATTGGATTGGCGTTTACAAGGTTTTGCTCATGAATTCTTCATATATATATAGGAAGAGTTCAGGCGCAATCCAAAAATGTCATGTATATATATATATATATGAAGAGTTCACGTGCAAAACGACGTAAACGCCGATCCAAAAATTGAGATAAACATTGGAATAATACCTTCAAAAAGTTAATTTGTTTACATTCCTATTATTTTTTTTATATTGTTCCATAACCATTAAATTTTCTCTTCCAGCTAATAAGTAATTAGCAAATTATCTAAATCACCTTACAGTTTAAAGGTAGCATTCAGAGAAACAATGAGTTAGGACATTATGTGGGATGCATACAGATGTCATGGAAATAATTTTTTATAATCCAAAAAAAGTAAAGCTTGTTTCATTTAATGACGCCTCTGGAGCACATTAATTTTCTTATCGTATTATGGCTATTGGACGTAAAGCATATGGTTATCCTTACATATTTCTTTGGAGGAAACCCGCTGCCACCACATAGGCTACTCTTTCCAATTAGTAGCACAGGGTCTTTTATATGCATTTCCCACAGACAGGATAGCACATACCACAGCTTTTGATGAACCAATTGTGGACCACTGGTTGGAATGGAAAATACACCAAACTGCAAATGGGTCCACTGAGCAGGATCGATAGGATGATTGACACCTTCACATGTGGACATGTTTATGATCCATCGTAGTCCGGCAGTAGTGTGGATCTACCTCAAATGGCTTGTTAAAGATTTTTTCTCTTTTGATTATTCAAATACATGGTTTCTGTGAATAATTCCAGGTGGGTGTGAAGTTCTCACCCTTGGGCAATTTGAGTTATTCAAGATATATACCATGTGGGTCATTTCAACTAAATAAAATAAAACTTTGGCCATAACTTTGTTTTTAGGGCACATAGAGGTGTAAATCTGGTGTCTATACCCATGTTTTGCGGTACCAGCTGTCCAATGCTGCAACCAAAAACTGCCTATGTTTGTCCGCCATCTGATATTTCAAAATGGCCACCTATTTTAGCTAATCTTTTGACAAAAAAGTCTGTTAAAAACACATGTTTTCCTCGCCAATGTGAAACCGTTGTTTTTGTTGTAGATTTATCATTTCCGAATTTTCAATTATTAAATTGTGATGTATGTGTGAATTTATCACTGGTCAATTATTGTAATGTGCTTTAATTTCCAAAATGGCTGAAATCTACGATAACTGTCACACTACCTGACAAATAACACCTGGTATGCAGGTATTGCAATACCTCAGGGAGTTTGATGCCCCTGCCCTGCAGAGTTGTAAACCACTGCCTTGTGGTACAGGTTCTTGACAGAACGAAGGCTAAGGGACCAAACCCTGAACAGAAAACCATGTCACTGTGGAGGCATCAAGGGTGGTTGATGTATGTAACTCCCAACATCTCCCGACCAGCCACTGCAGGGACAAATAGTTTTGCTCCAGTCTGGACATGTTCTTGCTGGTGTGAATCCTCTATTTGCTCCCCGAGAGAGTGCCGCTGGTAACTTGCAAAAGCCAGCAGCACTTCAACACTTTTGCAGGCAGCTTTCATGAAATGCGGAGAGCGCCAGTCAAGTAGCAGTCTTTGTCGCATCGCGACCGACAGCATGATGATGATGACCTGACAAATATCAGGATGTACAACTTTTAATTTGCACCAACATGGGAATTAGATTGTGACACATCAGTATACACAAATATTATTAGAACAAACAAAAGATCATTTATGTAAAAGGGACATACATGTTAAAGGGACATACTATTTGTATATTTTATGTCCAAGAGATGACACATGATCATAACAAACCATTTCTCTGTTTCTGGCAAGACAATCAAAACATAGCCATATTCTACACAAGAAGGATACTGAGAAAAAAACAATAACCAATACATAAAACCTGATATAAATGTTTTAACAAAAATATAAATGTCTCAGTTTGATATGAACTTCGATCGGCATCAATAAAACAAATCTATCATTGCATGTGAGCATCATCAGTTCATACAATTTATCATTTCACCCATCAGCATCATGCTGTCACCAAGGTACAACAACTCACTCAGAGGGGCCTTCTTTTCATAGTGAGGGATAAACATGTGGAATGAGCTACCGGAAGAAGCGGTGGAAGCAGCTACCATAAATCAATTCAAGAATGTGCTGGACAGGGCCTGGGCCAGAGAAACATTCCTGTACGATTTCCAGGCTGCATACCACTAGAGCTGAGAGATATGAGCGTTGCATAGGCTACCACAACCTGCATCAAAGAAGAGGATAATAATAATAATTACATCTTTGTGCAGAAGAACAGTGGCATCGATTTCAATGACGGCGCAGTCCACATTTGGAGACACCATTCTCACGTTACCTCTGATAACATTGTTGTGGACGAAGTGGCACAGCAACCCAAATACATCTGTGCCATCAGCTACGATTAATATACTGTTGGCGTCAGCTTGTATGATCTGACGGATTATGATGGTATCTGCCTCTTCATGGGTCACCGCCATGCCGGCTCTCTGTCACAAGTCGGTACCCATCCTGATATGACCTTAGATGTTGTCAGGACGTAAAACTCCAACAACCAGCACTCTCTCCCCGCACCTCCTCTCCTCAGTGGTCTCTTGTGTTCTTACTTTGATCTTTACTTATCCCCTCCGTTCGTTTCCTTTTCTCTCTTCCTGTTCTTTGTTATTTTCTGTTCCCACGTTCCTCTCCTCTTTCCTCTCCTCTACTCTTTCCTCTCCTCTCCTCTTTCCTCTCCTCTCCTCTTTCCTCTCCTCTCCTCTTTCCTCTCCTCTCCTCTTTCCTCTCCTCTCCTCTTTCCTCTCCTCTCCTCTCCTCTTTCCTCCTCGTTCCTCCCCTTCCTCCTCGTTCCTCTCCTCTCCTCTTTCCTCCTCGTTCCTCTCCTCTCCTCTTTCCTCTCCTCTTTCCTCTCCTCTTTCCTCTCCTCTTTCCTCTCCTCTTTCCTCTCCTCTCCTCTTTCCTCTCCTCTCCTCTTTCCTCTCCTCTCCTCTTTCCTCTCCTCTCCTCTTTCCTCTCCTCTAACTCTTTCCTCTCCTCTCCTCTTTCCTCTCCTCTCCTTTTTCCTATCCTCTCTCCTCCTCTTTCCTCTTCCCTGTCCTATTTCCGCTCTCCTATCCTCTCTCCTGTCCTATCGTCTTCCCTCTCTTATATCTTCTTCCCTCTCTCTTCTCCTCTCCTATCTTCTTCCCTCTCTCTTCTCCTCTCCTATCTTCTTCCCTCTCTCCTCTCCTCTATCCTGTCCTATCGTCGTCCATCTCTCCTCTCCTCTCTCTCCTCCTCTCCTCTCTCCTCTCTCCTATCTTCTTCCCTCCCTCTCTCCTCTCCTCTTATCACTCCTACTTGCTCTACCTCTTTCCCCTGCCTTTATATGTAATTGTCCTTCATTTTCTGTTGTCTGTTGTCTGTTGTCTGTTCTCTTCTCCCTTCTAGCTCTCAACATTTTTATCTACCCTCATTCCTGACATAGCTTGGGGTGTAGTTGGGGTGTGCGGGTGTAGGGTCGGGGTGTAGGATGGGGGGGAGGGGGGGAGTGTAACCGGGTACACAAGAATGTTGGGTGGGAGGGGGCTGGATGTGTGTGTGTGGGGGGGGGGACTATTACCAGGGGTTACCTGAGTGAGGTGGGGTACATAAATCACTTGAGCATGCGCACAGGGACAAACAAGGACATGCAATGACGTCACCACTTTCCACTTCCCCGACCATGTCCTCAGGCAATGCACTTTATCATGCGTTATATATATAATGTATTACGTGAATATAAATAAGGTGCCAAGGTACTTTTATTGCATTATTACTGCTTATATGATCATGTTGTTTACAAGATATTGGTGTCAATGGCAAAGACATTAAACTAATTGTGAACTTATACTGGACACAACGTGCATTTATAAAAATGGAGCAGGGCCTATCGGATGAAGTTATGATTAAACGAGGAGTTCGACAGGGGTGTGTATTGTCACCATGTCTATTTAACCTGTACACAGAGATGATTTTCAGACACATTGAAGATTGCAAGGGAGTGACAATAGGTGGCATGAACATCAACAATCTTAGATATGCCGATGACAGTGTAATACTAGCAGACAGTGAGAAAAACCTACAAGATATAGTGAATAGAATCAATAAAGCTGGAATACTATTCAACATGAAGATGAATGCCAGGAAGACCAAAACAATGGTTATAAGTAAAAAGACAGATAAACCAAATGTCAATATAACCATAGATGGCACAAACATAGAACAAGTATCCGAATTCATATATCTCGGACAAAAGATTACAAATGATGGGAGATGTGAGGAAGAAATTAAAAGAAGGATAACAATAGCCGAACAACATTCTCCAAAATGTATAGAGTGTTAACATCAAGTAAGATATTAATACAAACAAGGAAGCGTATTCTTCAGTGTTATGTGTGGTCTACTCTAATGTATGGGGCAGAGACATGGACAATCTCTAAGAAAATGTACAAACGTTTAGCAGCATTTGAGATGTGGACTTATCGAAGGATGATGAAAATATCATGGACAAAGAAGATCACCAACAAAGAAGTTCTCAGAAAAATTAAAATAAGAAAAGCTTGTTTGCCACTATACAGACAAAGAAACTTATTTATTTTGGCCACATCATTCGTCAGAGTTCAATATACCGTACATTGTTGGAAGGGAAGGTGAATGGCAGCAGAGGGAGAGGGAGACCAAGAACATCATGGTTTACAAATATTTCACAGTGGACAGGCTTGAATTATTCACAGTCTATCAGAACAGCACAACATCGGGACAAGTGGAGAACCATTGCATCCAACCCTCGACTAGAGGATGGAACTATTGATTGATTGATTGATGATCATGTATCTCTTTAGTATCTTCTACTTCGATGTACTTGTTCCGCTCCGCCTTCCTGTACTATTAACGCCACCTGGAGGGATTTCTCTACCAACTAAAGGAATGTTTGATTTATTTAACGACATCTCTAAAATGCATTGATTTTTGTCATTGGCTATTGGACGTCAAACATATGGTCATTCTGATATATCTTTTGGTAGGAAACCTGCTGCCGCCACATAGGCTACTCTTTCCGATAAGCATCAAGGGGGCTTTTATAGGCACTTTCCCACAGGCAGGATAGCACATACCACAGCCTTTGATGAACCAGTTGAGGACCACTGGTTGGAACGAAAATAGCCCAAACTGCAAATGTGTCCACTGAGAAGGATCGATGGGATGACCCACATCTTCACAGGTGGACACTCTACTGCCTGAGCTACGTCCTGCTCCTTCTCTAAACTAACCAGCCTGGTGTTATATAAGTAGGACCCTGTCCAAATATCGATGGGTGCAAACAATTAATTTCAACTACAGCTTGTACCTCTTTAATACCGCAACCTTGGAACCTGGATATTCCCGAATTTCAGAAAATTCCAGACTACAGATATTGTCCCACAAGACCCCTAAGATACCCCATCCCCCCATTCCCCATATAATTGTAAACATATTGTAAAGTCGACGGCTGGCGGTTTGAGTGGTGTAGATAGGCTAATAAGAAATCACTACAGGCAAGGAACGAAAGTAGATAAAGAGTGAAAGGTAGGAGAGTGCGACTCCCTCATTTATTGTATATATAGTTTCAAGAAACAAGATGCTGGTGATCACATGATCCAGTCTTCCAATCACTAACAGGCATTCCTCTATCCATCAATGAGGGTTTAATATCCTTGTAACCAAGGCATGTTGTGTCTGGTGTGCAGTGATCCATAAATAACACTTGGAGGGGAGGGGAGGGGGTATGTGAGGAGAGTTTCAAAGACTCTCTCACAAGTCAAGAAGTGACCCTCTCTCACTATCTATATTGATATACAATTTCTATCTTTAATTAGTAATGGATCACCAACTCCACATATACCTCATATGCCTTTGGTTTTACAAACAATCTACCATAATACAGACTATTTGCAATTTATTATAAGCCGTGTTTACACGGGCGAGTTAAAATGGCTCATATAATGCACCTTGCCTAGTTCACCTTACATTCGCCGTGTAAACGCGCCACTGAAGCGGATTACTTGTCGAGGTAGTTTATATGAATTGATTCAGCTGGTTCCCGGGCGGCGATAGTGTAAAATAGCGGTGCTCGCTGGCTACAGGCTCAGCTGTAACTAATAGCTGGTGCCCGGCAGTGTTAGGGACCGATTAGGCCAAAATCTAGTGAATGCAATCATATTTAACAGAATATATACTCAAATAATGAAATTTCATTAAATTAACCCTAAATTCCAAGCGATATTAACGTAGCAGCTACATCGGCGTCGTTATTCATATTGTCGAATCGACGAATGTAAACTAAACAAATAGCAGTGCTCACCAGCTACAGGCTCACCATTAAGGCTGCTGGTTCCCGGTCGCCGACAGACTTTCAAACTCGCTCGTGTAAACGCACCACTACTTTGCTTCATATAAATCGCTTTGTCTAATTCGCTTTACAATTGCCCGTGTAAACACGGCTATAGAGTAGTTCTCCATAGCCCATATCTCAAATATCGGAAAATTTTACAATATGCTTAATAACACATTGCTGTGTTCTCAAAAGTGAAAGGGAGAACCAGGTTTAAATTGATGAGGGGGGGGGGGGTGGGGGTGAATAAGCCATTAATGCTTGCAAACAAGATTTTGTATTGTTTCATGTAATATGAAGCCCAAAGTAAAAAAATTAAACCTGCAGCACATATAGGTCAAGGTCATCTAGCGACAGGTTCAAAGACCATGGGAGTTGGCAATGCATTACTAGGACAGGGCAATGGGTGGTACCTCAGTAGCAGGATAATGTGACTGAGTGGGAAATGCAGTCATGGTGCGTGCAGCCTGGTCTCCCAGTGGGTCAACACTATAAAGTTGCCATGAGTGTGCACGGTCACAAATTGGTACCCATCCTGATATGACCTTACATGTTGATTGGATGTAAAACAACAAATAGTACAGTTAAAGAGTTATTACATCTGGGGGGGGCGATATCAGCCGTAAGATTATATTTACTCAAACCAACTGTTGTTTTTTGTTTTTTATACCTGTCGGCTGTTATATATAGTATACACAAAAATATATGGTCAGTGTCTACACATATGTGTAACATACATATGCAACTATATCACTATCGTTATCTAGGAAGTGGCTTATCCATTAATCATGGCCACCTGTTGTACATATACACGAAACGCCCATGGTCTGTTGTCAATAAACCTGGGGGGATGGTTACCAGTTCCAGTGTACCGCTTCCCCTGTGGGATCTCGTGGGTTTCAGTCCCTGAGCGAGTCAAACCAAATAGGGCGAAGTTAATAATTATGACATTCCATGACTTGCATTTATATGGAGCATTGTGGCAGTGTAACAGTAACAGTGTCAGTGTAACAGTGTCACTGTAACAGTGTCAGTGTAACAGTGTCAGTGTAACAGTGTCAGTACAACAGTGTCAGTACAACAGTGTCAGTACAACAGTGTCAGTGCAACAGTGTCAGTGCAACAGTGTCAGTGTAACAGTGTCAGTGCAACAGTGTCAATGCAACAGTGTCAATGCAACAGTGTCAGTGCAACAGTGTCAGTGCAACAGTGTCAGTGTGTCAGTGTCAGTGTAACAGTGTCAGTGTAACAGTGTCAGTGTAACAGTGTCAATGTAACAGTGTCAGTGTAGCAGTGTCAGTGTAGCAGTGTCAGTGTAACAGTGTTAGTGTAACAGTGTAACATTTTCAGTGTAACAGGGTAACAGTGTCAGTGTAACAGTGTCAGTGTAACAGTGTCAGTGTAACAGTGTCACTGTAACAGTGGCAGTGTAACAGTGTCAGTGTAACAGTGTCAGTGTAACAGTGTCAGTGTAACAGTAACAGTGTAGCAGTGTCAGTGTAACAGTGTCAGTGTAGCAGTGTCAGTGTAACAGTGACAGTGTAGCAGTGTCAGTGTAACAGTGTCAGTGTAACCGTGTCAGTGTAACCATGTCAGTGTAACAGTGTCGGTGTAACAGTGTCGGTGTAACAGTGTCGGTGTAACTGTGTAAGTGTAACTGTGTAAGTGTAACTGTGTAAGTGTAACTGTGTAAGTGTAACTGTGTAAGTGTAACTGTGTAAGTGTAACTGTGTAAGTGTAACTGTGTAAGTGTAACTGTGTAAGTGTAACCGTGTAAGTGTAACTGTGTAAGTGTAACCGTGTCAGTGTAACCGTGTCAGTGTAACAGTGACAGTGTAACCATGTCAGTGTAACAGTGGTAGGTCTTTGCTTAACCAGCCAGAGCCCGAGCAGGAGCCGGTGGCCATCATTAATAGATAAGCAGCTTCCTAGATAACGATCGCAATATAGTTGCATATGTATGTTACAGATATATGTGTACACACTGACCATATATGTGTGTGTGTATAATATATATAACAACCAACAGGTATAAAAAAACAAGACAAAAGTTGGTTTGAGTATATATAATCTGACGGCTTATATCGCCCCCCCCCCCACCCCCGTTTGTAATAACTCTTGAACAGTGAGCCTGTTGAGGCGGAGATGGCAGTTCGGAATGTGGGCAGTATGCAGTGCGGGTATAGAACTATAATAGTCAAAACAACGGCTGGGCCTCTGAGTGCAGCTACACTGGTCCCTGTGTGTCCTGCTCCACTGCGCTACCGCCCTACTCTGACTTAAACTTCATCAGAGAATACCATGACATTGCAAACCCGCACCCGCACCCGCACCCGCACCCGCACCCGCACCCCCACCCGCACCCCCACCCGCACCCGCACCCGCACCCGCACCCGCACCCGCACCCGCACCGCACCCCGCAACCCCGCACTCGCACCCGCACCGCACCCGCACTCGCACCCGCACCCGCACCCGCACCCGCACCCGCACCCGCACCCGCACTCGCACCCGCACCCGCACCCGCACCCGCACCCGCACCCTCATTCACATTCACATTCACATTCACATTCACATCTCTCACCCCCACCCACATCTCACCCACACCACATCTCTCACCCACACCCACACCCACATCTCTCACCCACACCCACATCTCTCACCCACACCCACATAATACCATACCCCACACCTCACACACCATGTTCCGCATCTCACCCACCACATCCCACATCTCACCCACCACATCCCACATCTCACCCACCACATCCTACATCTCACCTACCACATCCCAAATATCACACACCACTACCCGACACTCCACACCTCCACACCCCCACACCCACACCCCACACCCCACACCCCCACACCCCACACCCCCACACACCACAACCCACAACCCCACACCCCACAACCCCACAACCCCACAACCTCACACCCCACCTCACACCCCACACCTCACACCTCACACCCCACACCTCACACCCGACACCCCACACCCCACACAGCACACAGCACACTCCGCACCCACACCCCACACCCCACACCAGACACCACACACCTGACCCCACACACCACACCACACACCACAAACACCACACACCACAAACACCACACCCCACACCACAGCCCACACCCCACAAAAACACACCCCACAACCACACACCTCACACCCCACACAACCTACCCCACACCCCACACCCCACACCCCACACCCCACACACCCACACCCCACACCCCACACCCCACATCTCACACCTCACACACCACACACCACACCTCACACCTCACACACCACACACACCACACACACCACACACCACACACCACACACCACACACCACACACCACACACCCACCTCTCACCCACATACATGCATTAAAAAAAAATATCAATAACAAGTTTATTTGACATCTGTAGTTCCCCAAGAGTCACGTGACCAAAGTGTACTCAGTGTTTTGATATCCTCTTTTGTTGCTTTTATCTGTGATTCTAAATATCATCCAGGTACAATTCTACTAATAAAAGTTAACCTTGTTTTATTCAACGTCACCTCTACAGCACATTGATTTTCATCATCGGCTATTGGACATCAAACATATGGTCATTCTGAAAAATTGTTTGTGCAGAAACCCACTTCCGCCACATATGCTACTATTTCCGATAAGCAACAAGGGTTCTTTTATATGCACTTTCCCACAGACAGGACAGCACATAACACAGCCTTTGATGAACCAGTTGTGGACCACTGGTTCAACGATATTATTAGTATTAACAAAACAAATATGGTGCATGTGGTATGTGATTTACTTACACTGGCATATATAGTTGGTTCCAAAACAAGTAATAAAATATTCCATGAACAATTGCGATAACAAAGATAAATATGATTTTTAGATATGCTTAGGTAAATGTTACGCCTTAAAGTTAAAGTTGCGTAGTCCGATGCTTTTGAGTTTCTGTCATTTTTCTGAGATAAATATACTAAATTGATCATTATAATCTACCATACTTTAGTCTGAAGTAACTTTAATTTTAAATGGCTAACTTCTGAGATATTTGAAGTGCAAACATGTAAGATTAGTTTTGGCAAGCACACCAAAACTCTGACTCCATAGGCTTCTGCAGTAGCAGGTTCCATTGAATTGGCTTGGTATTCCCTTCTATATGGCAACAAAGGCTTAATAAGTGAACCAGTATCTATATTAGATATGTAGAATCAATTCTAGATAATTGTTTTGTTTTTGAAAATGTGAAGCATGTGTGTGGATTTGATCCTACATGTCCAACTTAGACACCGGTGTCATCATCATCATCATGGTGTCGGTGGCGATGCGACAAAGACTGCTTTCATTACTTGACTGCCGCTCTCCTTGTGCGGTTTTACATTTCATGACAGCTGCCTGCAAAAGTGTTGAAGTGCTGCTGGCTTTTGCAAGTTACCAGCGGCACTCTCTCGGGGAGCAAATAGAGGTTTCACACCGGCAAGAACATGTCAAGACAGGCGCAAAACTATTTGTCCCTGCAGTGGCTGGTGGGGAGATGTTGGGAGTTCCATACATCAACCGCCCTTAATGCTGCCACAGTGACATGGTTTTTTGTTTATGGTTTGCTCCCCTTAGCCTTCGGTTCTGTCAAGAACCTGTACCACAAGGCAGTGGTTTACAACTCTGCTGTGCAGGGGCGTCAAACTCCCTGAGGTATTGCGGTACCTGCTAATACTTATATTAGTTGTTGCATATAAGGAATATTGAGCAAATTCAATAGAACTTGTAGCTGTTGTAAGTCGGGCAAGCGTTCCAATGATAGACTTGTCAGAATGCCAGATTGTTTTGTTTGTGTGTTGTTGTTTTATGTCCTAACAACATCTAAGGTCATATCAGGACGGGTATCGACTTGTGACAGTGCGCACTCACGGTGACTTTATAGTGCGGTCCCACTGGGAAACCAGGCCTCTGGCACCATGACCTGGTATCCCACTCATTCACATTATCCTGACACTGAGCACATCAGGCCCTCCCCTGTCCTAATAATGCCGAGCACCTGGCTCGGAAGTGACAAGTATCAATTGTTAAGTCATTGGTTTTGATTCGACGAGGGTTCGAACCCACGACCCCACGATCTACCAGCAAAGGAGACGGACGCTCTAACTCATTCGGCCATCCTGTCTGGTCCCAGAATGCCAGACATTGTCCAACATTTTGGATTATTAAGCATGTTTTCACTCCAAAATTGTCTCAAATTGTCCTGCTTAATCAAACATGAAAATTTATAACCATGAACTTTAGGATTAAGAATTATGGCAGCCATTTTTTTTTAATTCATCAAATTATGCAACTGTAGTCGTCAACACTGACCTCTCAGGCAAAGAGCCACATAGACAGAGGGGGGTGGATAGGGTGATTGCATTAGGAAGCCAAGGTGGTGTAACGGTTACCACCCTAGTCGCAAAACGGCAATAAATGTGGATTCGAATCCTGCTTCTGGTGCATTATTTCCCATCTGCTATTTTCACCATTCCCCATACCACAACTTTAACTCAAGTTGATAGAAACATGTTTTCTCTCTCTCTCTTTCTCCAATCAATCAATTGGGGGTGTTTGTAACCTTACGACGATTACCGGTTGCAGAACTGCAACATTGGGTAGAGAGGCTCCGATAAATCGGCCCAATCTGTGGTTGAAGACATAACTTCGTAGAGGGAGTGTTGTAGAAGCTGGGGACATCTTCACAACGTAGTGACGGCGGGGCGTCGGGGCGGCAGCGAATCTCTTCGGTCCGGCATGTAGTTGAGCTGTAGGTATGTGTAGTGTAGTGTAGCACTTGAATCCGGTCAGCATCAGGGGTTTGAGGAAGGAGGGCAAAGGTGGGAGCAGAGGTCGTTCCAGCAACAAGAACAAGAGAGAGAAATCGTAAAGGTGAAGGGCCCCACCCAAGAACACAACTACCCTGGTCAGGGGAAGAAGTGTGCCTGGGAGAAATCGAAATGGGGCAGAATCTAGGAAAGAGAAATGAGGAGAGTTGAGTCAAAGGACCGTGTCTATTTGCTCTATGGTGACCGTCCAGCGAGCCATAAACATGGACAGAGTAAGAGTAGAAAGTGAAATGGCAGCGGGCTCCCCCTCCTGGAATTCTTTTCAGACATATCGAGGAGGAGCATGGCGAGAGGTGATAGAGAGAGGTGTGGACAGAGTGCGGTCCGGATAGCAAGTGTCTCTTTCTCCCTCTCTTCCTCTCTTTCTCTCATTACATTGGGGTTCACACTTTCTGTACAAAGGTGTTTCCGTGTGTCAATAAGTTATGTAACCGTTCTCTGGGCACCATTTGCTATCTACAATAAAACCTCTCTAACCGACCACCTCCATAGATCGACCACTCCCTTATATCGATCGCTTTAATTGCGTCCCAAGCGATCGCCCATACAATACCATTGTGACGAAATGAAAAACTCCCGAAACCGACCACCTCGGCGACGGTTGACGAGGGTCGGCGGCGCCCGTCATCGCACATCGAAAGTTTTGTGCTTGCACACAATTTTTGATGTGCACCGACACGCGGGTGCCAAGATAATGGCTATGTTAGGGGCGCATCGAGATACGTTAGAGTTGCTGGAATAACATTATGCGAATGCTAGGCAGATGCCACACACATGTGAGGGTCATTGCGACAAACTGTTGCTTTTTGTTGTTTTACGTCCTAGCAACATCTAAGGTCATATCAGGATGGCGTGCAAAACCTTTACCACAACGTCGGCCGCACGCTACCAATATGTTGCGCTGACGCCGAAAAGTTTGACGTGTCTCGACGATTAAAAGTGATTTTGCGCATTGTCTGCGCGGCGCCGAGAAGCGTCATAATGTGACGGCACCATAATGCGCGCGTAACGCTTCCTGACGTATCCCGTCGTAGCGCCAAAAAATCATACACGTCGACGCACGTTGGCGAGAAGCGTCGTAATAACGGCTGCCTGCCTCCCCTACTTCTGACCCCCCCACCCCTCCACTATCCACACCCAGGAAAAAAGCCCAACTAGTCAATTACCTCTACACCTCATTGCCTGAACATGAGTACTGTCGGTCTTGTAAATTATTCCGATGAATAAATCATTGACCACAATTCTTTTTTTAAATGTGATTCGGTATCAGTTCTAAAGAGTAAATTCCAACAAAGACAGCTTGGTAATGTAATATAGTACACCACACAAATAACGCAATCAACGACTGCAGTTAGAGCTAGGTTCAACTTAGATACAAGATTCACCCCGTACTGCTGCAGTAGGGGTGCAAACCAACCCTATGTAAAAGCTGTCGAAAAAACGGGTCAATGATTTGAGAGCCTAATTTCACAATCAAAGAAGCAACATTTATTCTTTACATATGTCTTATTGATAGCCCGCTACCTTTGAGTTGAAAAATATAATATAATATCTAGTTTAATCAGATTTAAAAGTGAAATCGACGGCGTTCTCTGGCCGCCATCTTGTCTTTTTGCATTCTCTCTCATTCACCAACTCTGTTCTGATATAAGTAACCATTTGACACTGGTGCCAGGCATTCTACTTGTTGTTCCATACTAACGCTATTTTCGCCCGTATTTATATAAGGCTGGTTTTCACCTGTGTACTACAAGTACCGGGTGAATCTTTTATCTAGGTTCAACTGGTGAAGTTACTGGGGGCGGTCCTCGCATGCGGAATGTCAGGAGTTCCGTTCCCGGTCGAGTCAAACCAATGACTTTAAAATATATACTTGTCGCTTCCAAGCCTGGCGCTCGGCATTAATAGGATTGGGCAATGACTTGTTGGCTTAGTGTCAGGATATCATGTCATTGTGCCGGCGGCCTGATTTCCCAGTGGGGCAGCACTATATAATCGCTGTGAGTACACACTGTCACAAGTCGGTACCCGTTCTGATATGACCTTAGATGTTGCTAGGATATAAAGCAACATAATATAATAAAACATGTAGTTTAAGGAACTTTAAAAATAAAACCGACGGCATTTTATCGCCGCCATCTTGTCCTTTGGCATTCTCGCTCAGTTCACCAACTCAGTGCCAGTATAAGTAGTCGTTTGATTCTGGAACCAAGCAGTTTTCGCCTGTATTTAGACTCCGTTATGGTTCATCCCTGTACTGTAAGTATGGGGTGAATCTTTTATCTAATGGCCGCCATGACGCGTTGGCTGACCCTAGTGGCAATTACTGGCACTACTCCCACTAACACGCCCATATCCCCTTCCTCCCAGCTCCCCCTCCCCTTCCCCTCCCCCTCCCCTTCCCCTCCCCCTCCCTCTCCCCTCCCCTCCCCCTCCCTCTCCCCCTCCCCTCCCTCTCCCCTTCCCCTCCCCTCCCCCTCCCTCTCCCCCTCCTCTCCCCCTCCCCCTCCCCCCCGTCCCCCTCCCCTTCCGCCTCCCCTCCCCCTCCCCCTCCCCCTCCCCTTCCCGCCCCCCCTCCCCCCTCCCCCTCCCCTCCCCCTCCCCTTCCGCCTCCCCCTCCCCTTCCGCCTCCCCCTCCCCGTCCCCTCCGCCTCCCCCCCCTTCCCCCCCCCCCCTCCCCTCCCCCTCCCCCCCTCCCCGTCCTCCCCGTCCCTTCCCCCGTCCCCCCCCCCCCTCCCCCGTCCCCCCCCCCTCCCCCCTCCCCTCCCCCCCCTCCCCCCCCCTCCCCCCACCCTCCCCCTCCCTTACCCTCCCTCCCCTCCCTTACCCTCCTCCCCTCCCTTACCCTCCTCCTCCCTCCTCCGCCTACCCCTCCCTCTATATCCTCCCCCTGCCTCATCCTCCCCGTCCCTCCTTTCCCTTCCCTTAGCCCACCTCCTCCTCTTCCCACACCCTCTTCCCCTTGCCCCTCCCCCTACCCCTGCATTCTCCCTCACCCTCCCCTTCTCCCTCTCCCTCTCCCTCCCCTTCTCCCTCCTCTCCCCCCCCCCCTCCCCCTCCCCTCCTCCCACCCCCCCCCTTCCCCCATTCCCTTCCCCTCCCCCCTCCCCACCCCCCTCCCCCCCCTCCCACTCCCCTCCCCCCCCCCTCCCCCTCCCCCCCCCCCTCCCCCCCCCCCCTCCCCTGCCCTCCCCTCCCCCTCCCCCTCCCCTGCCCTCCCTTCTCTCCCCCCTCTCCCTCCCCTCCCCCCCCTCCCCTCCCCCCTCCCCCCCCCTCCCCTTCCCCTTCCCCCCATTCCCTTCCCCCCATTCCCTTCCCCTTGCCTTCCCCTTGACCCTCCCTCTCCCCCCCCCTCCCCTTCTCTCTCTCCCCTCTCCCTCCCCTTCCCCCTCCCCTCCCACCCCCATCCCCCTCCCCACCCCCTCCCCCTCCCACTCCCCTTCCCCCTCCCCCCTCGCTCTCCCCCTCCCCCCTCCCCTGCCCTCCCCTTCTCCTCCCTCCCATTCTCCATCCCCTCTGCCCTCCCCTTCTCCCTCCCCTTCCCATCCCTCCCTTCCCTTCCCCTTCCCACCTCCCTCCCACCTCCCCTTCCCACCCCCCTTCCCACCTCCCTCCCCCTCCCTTCTCCTCCCCTCTACTCTCCTCCCTCTCCTCTCCTCCCCTCTTCGACCTCCCCTTCACCACCTCCCCGTTCACACCCCTTCACCCTTTCACACCCATTCACATACCCATTCACACCCCTTCACCCCCCTTCACCCCCCTTCACCCATTCACACCCATTCACACCCATTCACACCCATTCACTCCCCTTCAACCCCTTCACCACCCCTTCACACACCCCTTCATTCACACCCATTCACACCCCTTCACACTCCAACCATTCACACCCCTTCACCCCCCTTCACCCCTTCACACCCATTCACACCCCTTCACACACATCACCCCTTCACACTCATTCACACCCATTCACACCCCTTCACCCCTTCACACCCCTTCACCCCCCTTCAACCCCCCCTTCAACCCCTTCACCCCTTCACACCCATTCACACCCATTCACACCCATCACACCCCTTCACACCATTCACACACCCATTCACACCCCTTCACCCCACACTTCACACCCCTTCACACCCCTTCACACCCCTTCACCTCCCCTTCACCTCCCCTTCACCCCCCTTCACCCCCCTCCCCTGTGACTGACCCTCAGGGCCGGATCTGGGACAACCCCTGTGAGTAAACCGGAAGTGACGTTCTCCTAGTTTCAGCCCCTGCTTCCTGGGTGGCAAGTCAAGGGATTCGAACACAGGGTTCGAACACTGCCCGAGTTATACCAATTACTTTAAAATGTATACTTGTCACTACCTAGCATGCCACTTGGCATTACTAGGATAGGACAAGTAGCAGTGGAATGAGGAAGAACAATTGTCTGCGACTGAAATTTCTTCTGCTTAATCAACGAATGTAAAATAATTAATTGTGTAATATATGTGTACACACTGACCATATATGTGTGTGTGTATAATATATATATAACAAGCGACAGGTATAAAAAAATACAAATGACAAAAGTTGGTTTGAGTATATATAATCTGACGGCTTATATCACCACCCCCACACACCCCCGTTTGTAATAACTCTTGAACAGTGAGCCTGTTGAGGTGGAGATGGCAGTTCGGAATGTGGGCAGTACGCAGTGCGGGTATAGAGCATTTGGTCGTTACCTCTGTGACTTCCTCCCGAGGAAGCTTTGTTATGGACTTCAGCTCCAAGCACATTGACTGGAGGTAATTATGCTTGGAGAGCTAAGCATTATCAGTATTGAGAGAATGAAACAAGTTGGTAAATAGCTTACAACAACAAAGAAAACACCCCCTCCCCCAACCATGCAGATTTCTCAGAATCACCTCACAATGTCTGAATGTAGCCTTTATAATATTCAGAGAATAAACCTTTTCCACGGAGCATGCGCAGTAAACCGTTATCCACACTATTAGTTACTTCAACTGTCGCCAGAGGGCAGGCATGCTGGTAGAGGACAATGCAAATCCCTTGTATTGTAAGACCTGTTCCACAGAGCACGCTGCACACGACCAGGCGGGATGGCCGACTGAATTGACCGTCCGTCTCCCGTGTTGGTAGATCGTGGGTTCGAACCGGGAACCGAACTCCCGACCTTCCCGCGCTGGAGGCATGCGCTCCACCGAATCGACCACCGAGCCCGGTAAACGCGGAATCGAGTGTGTAACAAAAAGATGGCGTGCAGCGTAGACTGGCGGCAGTTTCCATCCATGCATAATGCAGCAAGCCTGCGCCACCTGACAACAGAGTGTAAAATATTCCGATAAAACGCTGGGAGCTGGTTCCTCACACATTCAAGTCACCAACGTTACTTTTGTCAGCGGCGATATCAATATCGACATGTGCCTGATGCCATTAGGGCCCAACAAACACATTAAAACTTATTTTTTTCTTCAAATATTTGTTGTTGTTTTTTGTTGTTTTTTTAGTTTTTAGTTTAGTTTTTTTTAGTTTTTGTTCTCAGCGAAAGGTGCCATTACCGTTTAAAATTGTGTCTTGGTGGTACCGAGCGCGGTGGCCGAATCGGTGGAGCGCGGGCCTCCCGTGTGGGAAGGTCCGGAGTTTGTTTCCTGGTCGAGTCAAACCAATGACTTATAAAATTGATACTGTCACTTCCTAGCCTTGATACTTGTCCTTCCTAGCCTAGCCCTAGCCTAACCCCCCCCCCCCCCCCCCCCCCCCCCCCCAATGTGTTGCTACCTTGTCGTGGTGGGGAGGCTTGTGTGCCTCCGTGACCATGAGAGCTATAGTGGTGGGGGGCTAGCCCCCCTGGCAGGTTTAACCAAGCCGGGCAGGACTCATGGTAGAGGACAGACTAAGAGCAGCAACTGGTCTTCCAGTTTGGGGGTTGGGCGTGGAAAAAGAACAACATTACAGAATCACGAACAACAAACTCATGGCCCAGGACTGGGAAAACTGGAGAGCCCTTGTTTGTGGCCTATGCCCAAAGTTGGGCGGTAGGCGACACATTCATCTACGACACGACTGAGGAGGTGTTTGTGTGGATGGGCGCTGACGCCTCAATGGGCGAAGAAGAAGAAGAAGAAGAAGAAGAAGCCTGACACTCAGGCATTGTTATGATAGGGCAAGGACTGGTTGGATCAGTGTCAGGATAATGTGACTGAGTGGGATATCAAGTCATGGTGCTGGCAGCCTTGTAAAAATATACAGATTTCGGTTCGGAAGTATATATTGGCAGAGAGCATTACTATTCTCGGGCGACAGAGTGGGGAGCAAGGTTATGTAACAGAGCAGCAGTGGGTGCCCCACTCGCTGTGTGACATATTTTAATTAGTCTTTGATGCCAGTCTTACAATTAATTGTGAGCCTTTTGCATTGATTTTGCATAAAAAGAATGGTTGAAGAACAATGTGAGAGAATCTTTTTTCTGTTACATCTCACCTTTTGTTGTCGGCATGTCATAAAGTCATCACTGTGATGTATCTAGGCCAATCCGGCAGGTACGGGGAACCAGCGATATATGGATTGTAACCAATGGCGACGGTACTCAAATAAAGTCAGTTACTAACTGGAACTCAAGGTGTCGACTCGTACTTTACAATCACCACACACTCATACCAGGCACCAGACAGGATGGCCGAATGAGTTGAACATCCGTCTCCTGTCTTGGTAGATCATGGGATTCGAATCCATGGGTTTGAACCCTGGTTGAGTCAAACCAATGACTTAACAATTAATACTTGTCGCTCCCGCGCCAGGCGCTCAGCAATCTTAGGATAGAGCAACGACTGGTTAGCTGATATGTCATGTCCTGTCCTGATAAGACCTTAGATGTTGCAAGGATGTGAAACTCCAACAACTAACCAACGCGCTAGGCACTTCATAGCAGGACTGTACTAATAGTATTTGGTTACTTGGAATATTACAAGGATGCTACAATTAGAATGGGTACAAGAAAGACGAGTCTCAATGTTGCAAGTTGTTTGTGGTTTTGCATTCTAGAAAAATGCGTTAATACAGGATGGGAATCTACAATCTTATAATCGTACACACTCATGGGGACTTGATAGTGCTATCACACTGAGGGTCCTAGCTGCTGGCACCATGAACCGCTATCCATCTGATAACAATTCAAACTACTCTTGATCTGGCTAGTCCCAAGTCTGATCAAACTGACATTAGCCTGGACACTCCCAGATGTGATAAAACTGATATTATTAGACTGGCCAGTCCCAGATGTGATAAAACTAATACTAGCCTGGCCACTCCCAGATGTGATAAAACTGATATTATTAGACTAGCCAGTCCCATATGTGATAAAGACTGATAATAGCCTGGCCACTCCCAGATGTGATAAAACTGATATTATTAGACTAGCCAGTCCCATATGTGATAAAGACTGATAATAGTCTGGCCACTCCCAGATGTGATAAAACTGATATTATTAGACTAGCCAGTCCCATATGTGATAAAGACTGATAATAGTCTGGCCACTCCCAGATGTGATAAAACTGATATTATTAGACTAGCCAGTCCCATATGTGATAAAGACTGATAATAGTCTGGCCACTCCCAGATGTGATAACACTGATATTAGCCTGGCCATTCCCAAATGTTGCTCTGATGTAAAACCATAATGCCCTAACCAAATACACCAAAGGATGCTACAGAAGAAAAATTGTGATGACTTACAAATGTATAATTATGGTGTTAATAAAAGATGATGCATGACTTTTAGATTACCATCAGACTAGAGTATTTAAAACAAACAATTAAATACAGCAGTATAAAGAATAAGACTGAAATGTATGCAGCGGGATGTAGCTCAGGTGATAGAGTGTCCACCTGTGAAGCTGTTGGTCATATGATCGATCCTGTTCAGTGGACTCATTTGCAGTTTGGGCTATTTTCGGTTCCAACCAGTGGTCCAGAACTGGTTCATCAAAGGCTGTGGTATATCATGTTCTGTCTGTGGGAAAGTGCTTTTAAAAGACCCCTTGCTGCTTATCGGAAAGAGTAGCGCATGCCGTAGAAGTAGGTTTCCTCCAAAGAAATGTCAGAATGACCATATGTTTGATGTCCAATATCCGATTCTAAAAATCAATGTGATCTAAGAGGCGTCATTAAATAAAACAATGTCCTTTCCTTTATGACTGAAGTGTATGTAATGTCTTCTCTCCTACAATTTCTCCATTCTAAAACAATATTCCATTTATCATTTATGAATGTCAATAAGGTTTGTGTAAATAACTGGTTGGGTAATGAAAATGGAAAATCACACATGCAGAGCAGGTTTCGAACCCACACTTCATGCCATTCCTGGGATAATATACTAACCATTAAACTACCTAGCCTCCCAGATGTCGTCACACTATCCAAACCTACCTGTCTATGTGGCTCCTTGCCTGAGAGATCAGTGCAAACTACTGTACCATTAATATTTATGCCCCAAAGACTACTGCTTCAGTGCTAGTAGATCAAATGTTCTAATGAATAAAATATTTACAAAAGAATGTTGGGGTGGGAAAAAGGGAAGCCGGTGCTTCAGAGGTGAGAGGAGATTGTTCAGAGAGAGCAAAAAATGCATCCAATGTGCAGAAATAACTCTTTATCCATTACCGATGGATCAGTGCGTCAGTGCTGTCACAAGTTTTTGATTTTTTATTTATTTAAAAAAAAAAAATATTTACCACCAAGGCCAAAACAAACAAAAATGGTGATCGTCCCCGCCCGTGCCTGAAAAATCGCCCATCCCTGATTTTTCGGGATTTTTTTTTTAACTGTTAAAAATGTCGGGCTAGCAGCAATTCAACTTCCCTAAGCAAACAATCTGCGCAACATAGCTTAGGCACTTGGACATTTTTCAAACACCTTTTATGCATCAAATAACTGTTTTATCAGCAAAGGCTTCTAAACGCTGCACAAAAATACCTTATATTTGTTATATATCAGAGATATGGTGCTTTAAAGGTGCTACTATTACTAACAAAAGGGCAGATTTCCAAGTGCCTACATAGTTATGTATTATGTCTATATCAAGCACTAGAACAAAATTAAAATAAAAATATAATCCAGCCACCCACTCTGATTTGTGTAATCAAAAGGATGAATACCTTTTTTTCTTTGGTCTGACAAACTTGGGCAGGTAGGGGAGCAGATGCCGTATAATTAAAGAAGTGCTTGTAGCTTATGGACACAGACAGTTGGTTACACCACGAGGTGAAGCTGTCTGTGGTTCACGCAATTCTTTCTCATCTTATTGGCTGGATTTATGTGGTCGACACTTAAATTAACCAGATGGGATGCCCGAATGGCTTGAGCCCATTTTGGTAGATCGTGGGATTCAAATTTGGGAACCCTGGTCGAGTCAAACCAATGTCTTAAAAATTTATACTTGTCACTTCCTAGCCAGGCGCTCAGCATTATTAGGATAAGGCAAGGACTGGTTGGCTAAGTGTCAGAATAATGTGATTGTGTCGGATATCAGGTCATGGTGCTGGTAGCCTGGTTTCCCAGTGGGGCAGCACTATAAAGTCACTATGAGCATACACTATTACAAGTCGATACCCATCCTGATATGACCTTAGATGTTGCTAGGATGTAAAACTTCAACATCCAACTGACACTTAAATTAGGGGATCGCAGGTGACTGCGTAGATGTTTAAATCCTTGGGGGTCGCTCCTGGTTTATTCCACCTAGATGAGAGAAGTGACCGACCACAACCCAGCTGGGATGCACCTAAATGTTGGATATGGGTAATTCTCTCAAACTGGGCACAAAAGTATGACATGGAAACCAAAAGCGAAAACCTTCCAAATAATAGCAAAAATCCTTCCAAATAATAGCCTAATCCAATGTCCTATGAAGGTTTACATGTTGTGCATATGTCAAGAGTTGAAAAAAATGAATTTCACTTTTTTAATTAGATCTTATACAAATTGAGCAATACATTAATATCACTCGTGTAACATGAAAATCAAAGACACATCCAGAACCTCATTTTAACATATACAACATAGTCAAACAAGATTTTCTTGATTACTGTTAAGCGCACAGGGTTATGACTTACAAGAAAAAAGTTGAAAAATAAGTTGAAAAAGTGTTTGGCTACATATATGGTGTCAATGTGTAAATGTTCACATTTTCATTCTAGCGCAAACTCATTAAATTATAATTTTGATAACTTTTGTGGGATAAATTCAAATCATGTAGAACTGCTAACATAACCTTTGTTCGATAAGTTCAAATCATGTAGAACTGCTAACATACCTAATAATAATAAACAGAGGCTTGACTAATTATTTGACTTGCTGATAATTAAGTCTTTGTTTTATTGATAGCATCGTAACGTGGAGACCAAATAAGTGGTGCCCAGTTTTGGAGAATAACCCATATATGTCTTTGATCAGGACTCAAGGCGTCTACAGTCTCTACACTAAATATCCCACTTTATGGAATACATGGTACCCCGGCATTGAGGTGAACGTCTCACAATCATGTTTTAAACACATGATAAAATCTGGCGCATTATGTGAATATGCAGATACATTGAACTGAAGCAATAAATTGTCGCGATTGTTGCCCTGAACCAATTACATCCAATGAGTAATAATAACAATATTTACCATTTAAACCATACAATTTGTCTATCAAGAACATGTCCTGATCTCATCCTACCTTTTGCTAACACGTTATAAAGTCGCCGGCTGGTGGTGTGAGTGGTGTGGACAAGCCAATGAGAAATCAATACAGGTAATGAAGGAAAGTAGAGAAAGAGTGAAAAGTAGGAGAGCTAGACTCCTGGGCCCGTATGCACCAATCGGTGTTAGGGCCTTAACCGCGGCTAAGGTATCCCCGCAGGGCTAAATGTGAAAATTTGGTATGTACCAATCGGAGTTAGCGCTAACCGCGTGATTTAACCGCGGCTAAGCTAAACCACCTTCTGAGTTGGGTTTAGGGCCTATCCGGTGCGGTTAGTGTGGGTGTGTGGCTCTCAATCTATTGAATGCGATCATATTTAACAGAATTACATAGGCAAATCGTGAAATTTCATTAAATTAACCCTAAAATCGAAGCGAGATTAACGCTGATGCCGTAACGGCGGCGATATTAATATTTTCGAATCGACGAGTGTAAAGTAAACAAATCGCCGCCGCCGCAGCGACGTCGATATACTGTCCAATGTCAATCAAACATGGCCGCCGCCGTCGCCGCCAAATCGGCGGGAATATATTACGCCCAAATCTATTAAATGCCATCATATTTAACAGAATTACATACGGAATAAGTGAAATCTTATCAAATTAACCATGACATCGAACCGTTATTAACGCTCCTGCTGCATTGGCGGCGTTATTCATATTGTCAACTCAAGGGAATTCCCAAATCTATAAATAACTTCACGGTTAGCTATCCGCAACGGCTAGTACATTGGTGCATACTGATTCACAAGCCTCTCCTACCCGCCGCTACTCCGAGGTAGCTAACCGGTGCTAGTGCCTTAGCTCTAGATTGGTGCATACGGCCCCTGGTTTATTATCTTATATAGGTTTCTAGAATCCAAGATGGTGGTGGTCACATTGGTTGATCTCCCAATCCCTAGCAGGTATTTATCTATCCACCAATCAGAGTTCAATCTCTTGTATCCAAGGCCTTGTCATGCTGGCTAAAGTGCCTTGAGGTGTGTAGTGATCCATAAATAACACCTGGGGGAGTGGGTATGTGAGGTAACTCCTCCAAAAACTGTATCTAAGAAGTGACACTCCTCCTCTATACTATTTTACTATACAATTTCTATACCTAATGAGTAATAGTTTACCAACGCCACATATCCCTCATATGCCTTTGGATTTTATATATTACCATTTACCATTATATAGATAAGTTACAATTTATTATAGTAGACTTCACATATATCCTCATGTCATTATCGGAAAATTGTACAATGTGTTTGTTTCCTTAATGAGCAGTCTGTAGGTTATGTGCATATCATCTCCAGGGCTCACGATTTTGATTTGTTTATAAGGGGCAGTGGGAAGACAACCATTAATGGTTACACTGTTGGTGTTACTACAATTTCTATTGTCCACAGGTTAGTTTATGTTTGTAGACTATGTATGGAAATTGTGAATAACAATTTTTTTCTAAGATCTTCTAAGTTCCAGTAAGCAGTGGCTGGTAGCAATGGGTGGAATGGTCCTACTGTTGTGCTGCCACCTGCTGGCACTTCTGACCAGCAAGGGTTCGTACAATTAAGGCTGCCACTGTGTGGTTGGTTGGTTGGTTGTTGGAGGTTTACATCCTGGCAACATCTAAAGTCATATCAGGATGGGTACCAACTTGCGACAGTGCACACTCATGGTGTCTTTATAGTACTGCTCTATTGAGAGACCAGGCCACCAGCCATGACCTGATATCTCACTGTCAGAGTATCCTGACACTGAGCCAACCAGTCCTTGCCCGAGCATCTGGTTAGTAAGCAACAAGTATCAATTTTTAAGTCATTGGCTTGACTCCACCAGGGTTCGAACCCATGGGTTTGAATACCACGATCTACCAAAATGGGAGATGGACGCTCAACCCATTCGGCTATCCCGTCTGGTTAAAGCTGCATAGTCCGAAGAAATATCAAATTTTAAAAACCAAACCAATTATCTAGATTTGATTTTACATATCTAACTTAGATACCGATGCACTTATTAAGCATTTGTTTCTGCGTAGAAGTCAATACTGAGTAAATTTAACAGAACCTGTTACTGCAGAAGTCTATGGTGTCAGAGTTTTAGCAAGCTTGCCGAAACTAATTTTCTATGTTTGTACTCAAAATATCTCAAAAGTTGACCATTTAAAATTTAAATAACTTTGAACTAATGCAAAGTAGACACTAGTGATCGATCTAATATATTTATCTCAGAAAAAATACAGAAATTCAAAACTATCGGACTAATTTAAGTGTCAAAAACATCAATCCTGTCGTTACCCTATCCTAATAATGCCAAGCGCCAGGCTAGGTAGAAACAAGCATCAATTGTATAAGTCATTGGTTTGACTCGACCGGGAACCCAACTCCCAACCTTCCACACCCGAGGCCCGCGCTCTACAGATTCGGCCACCGCGCCCGGTGAGATCCCGTGAAAAGCCTTGTTCACACACGGGAGTTAAGTCGCCTCAACTAATTCGCCTTGTCTAGTTCGGCTCACATTCGCCATGTGGATGCGACCCTAAGGTGGATTAGGGCTGATTCGCCTCGACTAATTTGCTTCAAGTAAACCGCGTCGCGAGGTAGTCCAGATGAATCGAACTAGCTTAAGTCGGCCCACCTTGCTTGTGTGGACGGTAGCGGTTTACTTGAAGCGGATTAAGCACGTCACACTATTTAATATAATTTGGTCTATGAACCGGCTAGAGGTGCACAGATATTTTTTTCATCATTTATTTTTAGGGTTTCACTGCCCAGCAGAAGTTTTGACCGTTCCAAAACAATACGATTCAGTCGAAACAGATCTAGGTCGAACCCACACTCTCTCGTGCCGACGTCGGCTAAGCGAAACTGGCACTGGTTAGTATGGACTTGCTCATGCGCAGATATCGATTTCCACCTTAAACCGCTCCGTGTGTGGACACGACACTAGTTCGCCTCATCTAGTTTGCCTTATCTAGTTCGGCCTAAACTTGCCCGTGTGAACACGGCTAAAGATGGCCTGTAACTCGATTTGATGCCTACAACTTGATGCCATGTACTGTTTTAAATGTTGCAACCAATGTAAACAAACAGCCTGTTGCCAATGAACTGTGCATGATGCCCCACAGCGCCTGGTGGGTGTTTGGATCCTTGACTATAAATATTGATCGTTCATTGCTTTATGCAAATGTGAAAGGTATTAGTCATCGATTTAATGCTGATTCTGACACTGTGATTGAAGCGGGAGGAGGGGGAGCGGAGGAGGAGGGAGAGCGGAGGCGGAGGGATGGGAGAGCGGAGGTGGAGGGATGGGAGAGCGGAGGCGGTGGGGTGGGAGAGCAGAGGCGGGGGGATGGGAAAGCGGGGGCAAAGGGAAGGGTGGGGGGGAGGATGGGAGAGCGGAGGTGGTAGAATGGGGAGAGGAGGGGGCGGGAGGAGGTGAAGGGGGGCGGGAGGGGGTGAGGAGGGAGACGAGGGGGCGGGAGGACGAGGGGAGGGAGAGAGGGGAGGGAGAGAGGGGAGGGAGAGAGGGGAGGGAGAGAGGGGGGGAAGCAGGGGCGGGGGAGGGGAGGGGGGAATAGTGTAATGGTTAGCATGCTAGCTTCAGAATGGCAAGAAGTGTGGGTTCGAATCCAGTTCTAGGCGCAATATTTCCAACAACCAGAGACTGCCTAGTCTGCAATAGTTATGTTACGGTACTGGAAATGGGGTGTTGTCTCATGGAACTAGATCCTGGTTTCATCCCAGTTCAATATAAACAGTCAATGTTGTGATTGACAGATCAATCTTTATGACAACTGTCCCCGATCGCGGTGGCCTAATCGGTAGAGCGCGAGCCTTGCGTGCGGAAGGTCGGGAGTCCAGTTCCCGGTCGAGTCAAACAAATGACAATCAAATTGATACTTGTCGCTTCCTAGCCTGGTGCTCAGCATTAATAGGATAGGACAATGACTGGTTAGCTCAGGGTCAGGATAATGTGACTGAGCGGGCTATCAGGTCATGGTGCCAGCAGCCTGATTTCCAAGAGGGGCAGCGCTATAAAGTCATCATTAGTGCACACTGTCACATCCGGTTTGTAAATAGCCAATGTGTGGTCAGAAACCACACGGTTCCACTCACCAAGTGTCCTGATTGGTCGGCACAGGGAGGGCTGAAACGTCAACACTGGAGGCAGCACCACGTGACCTCCCGAGACTTAGTTCTAAGTCGTACAAATACTGATTACGTATGATGCCCGCCGGACAGCTTCGGATTTCCGGTCCCGATGTCACGACGTTTAATGCCCACAGGACACCTAACTGTTTCACAGTGTGGTCAACCTGCAGTTAAAAATTGATACTTGTCGCTTCCTAGCCTGGCGCTTGGAATTATTAGGATAGGGCAAGGACTGGTTGGGTAGGTGTCGGGATACTGTGACTGAGTGGGATATCAGGTCATGGTGCTGCTGGTCTGATTTCTCAGTGGGGCAGCACTAAAAAGTCACCATGAGTCTGCACTGTCACAAGTCGGTACCTGTCCTGATATGACCTTAGATGTTGCCAGGGCATAAACTCCAACAACCGACCAACCGACCAACCCTGCAGTTTGGCGGTTTGCAAAGGCAGCTAGCTTTAAAAAGGGCATTTCAGTACTGATCATTCAGGTCTGAGATTTCACTGATAGTCACTAGCCAATAGTCGATAGTCGATAGTCGATAGTCGATAGTCGATAGTCGATATCCGATAGCCGATAGCCGATAGCCGATAGCCGATAGCCGATAGCCGACAGGCGACAGGCGATAGTCGATAGTCGATAGTCAATAGTCGACAGGTGACAGGCGATAGTCGATAGTCGATAGTCGAGTCGATAGCCGATAGCCGATAGCCGATAGCCGATAGCCAATAGCCGATAGCCGACAGGCGACAGGCGATAGTCGATAGTCGATAGTCAATAGCTGATCATCAATGACCGAGAACTGATCGCAGGTAGCCGACCGCAGGTAGCCGACCGCAGGTAGCCGACCGCAGGTAGCCGACCGCAGGTAGCCGACCACAGGTAGCTGACCGCAGGTACTGCAGGTAGCCGACCACAGGTAGCCGACCACAGGTAGCCGACCGCAGGTAGCCGACTGCAGGTAGCCGACTGCAGGTAGCCGACCACAGGTAGCCGACCACAGGTAGCCGACCACAGGTAACCGACCACAGGTAGCCGACCGCAGGTAGCCGACTGCAGGTAGCCGACCACAGGTAGCCGACCGCAGGTAGCCGACCGCAGGTAGCCGACCGCAGGTAGCCGACCGCAGGTAGCCGACCGCACGTAGCCGATCGACGATAGCCGATCGATGATAGCCGATCGATGATAGCCGATAGCCGATTGATGATAGCCGATAGCCGATTGACGATAGCCGATTGATGATAGCCGATTGACGATATCCGATTGAGAGATAGCCGATTGACGATTTCAGATTGACGATAGCCAATCAATGATAGCTGATCTACGATCGACGATAGCCGATTGATGATCGACGATCGCAATAGCCGATCGACTATAGCCGATCGACGATAGCGGATCGACGATAGCGGATCGACGATCGGCGATTGACGACGGACGATCGCAGATAGACGATCACTGCCGTGTGTTTGAGAGGTGTCTGGCGGGCATTAATGAATAGAAGCGAGGCTTGAAGGCTGCGGGTCAGTTGCTAAGGGACATACAGTTGGCTCATTCCCGCCTTTTTTCAGGTCGTGGGTTGTCATGGTTACGGAGCCTCGACTGCCTGGGGACGTGGCTGGTTTGACTGCCAGGGAGTGCGTCTTTCTAAAGGGTTATGGGACTGCACTTGATGTGTTGATCTACTTATGTCATTAGCTCTTTTCTCTTCTTTGGTTCTGTTTATGTTTTGTTTAGATTTTATTTTTGTAAACATGTGATAATGCACCCAAACATTTGGACTCGTACTTGTTTTAGGATCTTTTCTTAGCACTGACGTACTGGCTTTTAATGATTTGGGTTTTTTATTTTGTATTTAAATTTTATTATTTTTGCAGTAGTTGATTAAGGTGGGGAACTTACAATCATTCGCAATTGGTCTTTCTCATTCCACTGCCTCCTTGTCCTATTGTAGTAGTCTGCACTCACCTCTCAGGCAATTAATCATATCGACAGGTAGGCCTGGGTAGTGCGGTGATATCAGGGAGCCTAGGTGGTGTAATGGTTAGCACACTGGCCAGGAATGCGATGAAATGTGGGTTCGAGTCCCGCTCTAGGCACAATATTTCCCATTTTCATCACCCCCATGACACTTTTAATGCCCAAGCATCAGGCTAGGTAGCGACAAGTATAAATTTGTAGGACATCAATTTGACTTGGCTGGGTTTGCGAACCTGCCACCTGCCACCTGCCACGTGAGATGTAGGTGCTCAAACCATTTGGACTTTCGAGCCATGTCAGAATTCCTGCCAGTCTGTGGTGAGTTTGTTCTAGATTATTGAACTGGTGTGGCATACTCAGCCGTGTCCCGTGCTCAGCCGTGTCCCCTATACTCAAACTCAAGGCATTGTCAATGGTCGTACGTCACTAACCTTATAAATTTAATATAATGTTTTTGGTAAAGATGTTTTCTATATGTGTACCAAGCGATTTGTTTCTAGGTGGTGTGGTTTTAGAGATATTTCACTTTTCCTGGATTTTCTGTATGAAGATTGCTCACGACCATGGACAATGCCTTGAGTTTGACGGTATGCACAGTGCAAAACATTAGTTTTAATCAAAATTAATAGAAATCAAGAATCCTAACCTTATAAATTTAATATAATCTTTTTGGGGAAGATGTTTTCTATATATGTACCAAGCGATTTGTTAATAGGTGGTGTGGTTTAGAGATATTTCACTTGTTCTGTATTTTCTGAATGAAAATTACTCACGACCATTGACAATGCCCTGAGTTTGAGTATAGGTACACGGCTGAGCACAGGACACGGCTGAGTACGCCCCACCGGACGCAGTGGCGGAATCGGTAGAGCGCATGCCTCCCGTGCGGAATTTCGGTAGTTCGATTCCCGGTCGAGTCAAACCAATGACTTACTAACTGTATACTTGATGCTTCCTAGCCTGGCGCTCGGCATTAATAGGAGAGGGCAAGGGACTGGTTAGCTCAGTGTCAGGATAATGTGACAGCGTGGGATATCGGGTCATGGTGCTGGCCTCCTGGGGCCATATGCAGGAGTCAGTGTTAGCGGGGTTTGGTGTTAGAGCCTGTTACCGTTTAGCTATCACCGACGTCGGGAAGTGTGTCAAGTCGTATGCAGGAGCGCGTAACACATACATTGTAGCTAAACCTGAATTTATTTATAGATTTGGGAAATCCCTCTGCGTCTGTACCCATATATTAGGCTTAAATATATTAAATGTCATATTTAACAGAATTACATACGCAATAAGTGAAATTTGATCAATTTAACCCTAAATTCGAAGCAATATTAATGCTGCCGCCGTAACGGCCGCGATATTAATAGTTATATTTTCGAATCGACGAATGTAATGTAAACAAATCGCCGCAGCGGTAGCATCGACGTCGCTTTCCATACTGGCAGCGGCGGCCATTTGTTTACTTTACGTTCGTCGATTCGAAAATTTAAGTATTAATATCTCCACCGTTACGGCGGCAGCGTTAATATTGCTTCGAATTTAGGGTTAATTTAATCATATTTCACTTATTGCGTATTTAATTCTGTTAAATATGATAGCTTTAATAGATTTGGCCATAACCTTACGCTAACACCGCCCGTAGACGTCATATGAAACGGGGTTAGTTTCGCGGACCTTAAACGCGCGGTGTTACCATAACACGGCCTCCTGCATACCGACTTTTTGACGCTAAACCAGAAATCCTGTTTAAACGCGTTTTGGCTCGCTAACACTGACTCCTGCATATGGCCCCAGATCTCCCAATGGGGCAGCACTATAAAGTCACTGTGAGTGTGCACTGTCACAAGTCGGTAGTTATCCTGATATAAAACTCCAACAACCAACTAACTCTGTGTGCTACCACTGAGTGCCCCTCTGCTCCTCCCCCCCCCCCCACTGCTCCTCCCACCCCCCTGCTCCTCCCCTCCCCTCCCCTGCTCGGAGCGTGGATAAGCATGACCTGTTCAGGTCAGGTCAGGTCAGGTGTGTCCTCTAGCATGCAGGGTGTGCCTGGTGAGGGTTGCCAACTCGTTCTGCTTCAGACTGACATAAAGCTGCATAATCCGATGGTTTTGACTGTCATTTTCTGAGATAAAATATAATATGAATAAGCAATGCTTAGGACCGACCCCCGCTAAGCTCTCAGAGAATTATATATTTATTCATTTATATATCAGCATGAGTATATTATTAACCAATCGCTGTCGTTATGCGATTCAACATGAGTATACAAATGGTGGCCTCGATACGGCTGTTTCTGTTTCCATTTGCTGGATTTTGGTGATTTCATTTTCCACATCTATGAGTACCGGTATTGTTTAGTCATTAGCCTCCCCCTTGGGGGGTCGGTATTAGGTTGATCATTATAATCTAACTTACCTTGCATTGATTCGGCCGTGCTTTCAAGCAAATGACTTACAAAATGTATACTTGTTGCTATCTAGCCTGGTGTTCGGCTTTACTAGGATTGGTTAGGTTGGCATCAGGATAATGTGATTGTGTGGGATTAAGTAAATGTGCACAATATAACTACTTACACGGGTGTCTTGTGGTTGGGACTATCAATTTGCTTTGAATCCACCATGTTGGCTCATGTCTATTAATAACTTGTGTTTTAAATGGCTAACTTTTGAGATATTTGAAGTGCAAATATGCTCAATTAATTTTGGTAAGGATGCCAAAACTCTGATGCAGTAGGCTTCTGCAGTACCCGATTCTATTAAATTGTCTCAGTATTTCATTCTATGTGGTGAAATTGTTTACTGCACCAATATCAAAGTTATGTATAGTGAATGATATCTTTTTAATTGGTTTGGTTTTGAAAAATTGATAATGGAGCGAGATGTAGCTCAGGCAGTAGCGTGTCCAGCTGTGAAGGTGTGGGTCATCCAATCGATCCTGCTCAGTGGACACATAAATTTGCAGTTTGGGTTATATTCCATTCTAACCAGCGGTCCACAACTGGTTCATCAAAGGCTGTCATATGTGCTGTCCTGTCTGTGGGAAAGTGCATATAAAAGACCCCTTGCTGCTTATCGGAAAGAGTAACCTATGTGGAGGGTTTCCTCTAAAGAAATGTGTCAGAAAGAGCATATGTTTTGATGTCCAACAGCCGATAATAACAATCTTTGTGCTCTAAAGGCGTCGTTAAATAAAACAAACTTTCCTTTAATGAAAAGTTGATACTTTGATCGGACTATGCAGCTTTAATAATTGTCCCCGTATCTAAGTCTGCTTATGTGTCTTAGTTTGGAAAAGCTGTTGATTCCATTGGATTGTGCAGCTTTAAGGAACAAATGTTAATGTATATAACACTAACAACAGTAGGTGGTGGATGCAGAACGGCCTCTTTATGACCTCGGAAGTAGCTAGGTTGTAAAACCCCAATAAGTATAGATGTTGGTGGGTGTTTGTGAGAATGTCGCAAATGTCGTACATGTCCAACCGCTAGCTTATGGGGCTGTCACACTACGACGCTTCTCACCGGCGACCCATTAGCGTTAAAAATAAAATTAAAGCGTCGAGAAACGTTAAAGATTTAGGGGAAATATGGGACAATTGGACGTTGGCGCAGCGTCTTGTTAGCGCGTGGCCAACGGGTTTCGACTAGTGAGGAAAACAAACAAAAAATTGGCGCGACATGCTCATATGATGTTAGATGTTGGTAGGACATAAAACAACAAAGCAACTATTTAGCACAACGTGTGGAGACACCCGCCCGCGTGCGCAGCGTCTGCCTAGCGTTCGCATAATGCTCTTCCGGCGCGTCCAACAGAGCTCGACGTCTGCCTAACGTTCTCCTAACGTTCTTACCCATATATTTGCGCGTGCTGCCGGTCGTTGTTTTTTTTTGACATGTTGAAAACACTCAGCGACCAATAACGCGCGCAATAATGCGCGCCGACATTGTCCGCCAACCGTTACTGTCCAAGATAGTGTACCGACGTGTACCGACGCGCTGCTAACACGTCCCGATGCGTGCCGACGTTTCCCCAAAAATGCAACACGTCGACGGGTCGCCGGTGAGAAGCGTCGTAGTGTGACAGCCCCATTAGGTTTGTTTCATTTCATGTAGCTCTGGTTGTGGTGGTGGTGGTGGTGGTGGTGGTGGTGGTGGGTGGTGGTGGTGGTGGTGGGGGGGGGGGGGGGGGGGGGGGAATTGTATGTGGGGGAGCAACAGGGGGGGGGGGGAATTGTATGTGGGGGGAGCACGGGGGGGGGGAGGGGGGAGTGGGGGTAACTTGGCTGTCACTGCTTGTTGGGAGTGTGGGAGCTGGCGAGACATAAACGGGTAAAGCATCCTTGCCAACTCAGCCTAAGGGAAACCCCGAAGGTCACTCCAAGGTCACACCAAAGGTCAGGGTTTGTTTGCTGGTTAGCTACAGTTGAATTGTGTAGTGAGGTGCACTCACCCCCAGGTGAAATGCCACATACACAGGGCGACGTTGGCAGGCTGGTTTGCATCAGAGTGCCTAGATAGGCTAACGGTTAGGACAGTTAGGAAGTTAGCTCCAGAATAGCAAAAGTGTAGGTTTGAGTCCTGTTCTAGGGGTGATGCTCCCATTTGTTGTAACATTGTTTTAATTAGTTTAAAAAACTTGTTTTTACTTATTTTGGTTCACATCTATTCACCAGAATATAGATTTGTTGTTCAGTACCGAGGTACTCATAATTCGGCCATTTGCATTGCATCTATTTAAACTAGGTATAAATATGCAGAGAGGCACTACATCGATTTCTCATATGCGCTTCAAACCAGATGGGATGGCCGAATGAGTTAGAGCGTCCGTCTCCCGTGCTGGTAGATCGTGGAGTCGTAGGGTCGAACCCTGGTCGAGTCAAACCAATGACTTAAAAATTTATACTTGTAGCTTCCTAGCCAGGCGCTCGGCATTATTAGGACAGGGCAAGGACTGGTGTGCTCAGTGTCAAGATAATGTGACTGAGTGGGATATCAGGTCATGGTGCTGGCGGCCTGGTTTCCCAGTGGGACAGCACTATAAAGTCACCATGAGTGCGCACTGTCACAAGTCGGTACCCATCCTGATATGACCTTAGATATTGCTGGGATGTAAAACAACAAACAAAAAATCTGCACTTCAACAGACCCTGCCAGTTAAGCTAGTGACATCTATCGGCAGAATTTAGAACCACTCTAGTCTGGTCGTTTTCGCAACTGCCTATGTCTTCACATGCTATATCTCCATAAAGAATGCTTGGAAAAATAATAAAATGCCTGATTATATTCAGATATTCATATCGCACCAGGCATCAAGCTCTTATCCTTGTAATATATATATTTTTAAAGACACCTATATTGTATTTTTTTCAGGGTTTCACCACCGCTCTCTTCACATGTCACTAGCTTAACTGGAGGGTGTAATACATCTATCGACAGAATCTGGAAGCACTCTAGTTGGGTGCTTTCTATCTTAACTGGACCAGACGGAATGGCCGAATGAGCGAACCCATGGGTTTGAACCCTGGTCGAATCAAACCAATGACTTTAAAAATGTATATTTGTCACTTCCTAGCCACACGCTCTGCATTATTGGGATAGGGCACGGACTGGTTGGTTCAGTGTCAGGATAATGTGACTGAGTGGGGTATCGAGTCATGGTGCTGATGGCATGGTCTCCCAGTGGGGCAATCTCTATAAAGTTGCCATGAGTGCGCACTGTAGAAAGTCGATGCACATCCAGGTATGACAGTAGATGTTGCCAGGATGTAAAACCCCAATAGAGAAGATGTTAAAGGCCTGACTTTCACTGGCAGGACACGAGTCGGCCAATTGCCAATAAGAGTATTCTGCTCGTCTCTCAGGATGGACTGAAGCTGTGAACCAGCAGGTTTTTTTGTGTTTGTTTTTGTGTTTGTTTTAGTTTTTTTGTGTTTTGGTTGTGTTTTGTTTGTGCTTTGTGTATGCTGTTTGTGCTTCGTTTTGTGTTTTGTGTGTGTTTTGTTTGTGCTTTGTGTATGCTGTTTGTGCTTTGTTTGTGCTTTGTTTGTGTTTTGTTTGTGTTTTGTTTGTGTTTTGTTTGTGTTTTGTTTGTGTTTTGTTTGTGTTTTGTTTGTGTTTTGCTTGTGTTTTGTTTGTGTTTTGCTTGTGTTTTGTTTTTCTATTTTGTTTGTGTTTTGTTTGTGTTG